>JAVKPL010007878.1:0-107500 GCA_032173675.1 Gastrolobium villosum | reverse complement strand
GTGCGTGGGCTCGGGTACCCAGTCGCTTACTATTCAGTAATCATTGCCTTTCTCTTATCCTTATCTGCATGGATCCCTGTCTCTTTTCCTTTCCCTTTTTTCTAAACAATTGACTGTTCTTAACAGTGACACTTCCCACACACATACATAGACATTTTACATTCATTGATATTTTTGCTCCCTCGGATTCTGAACATGACAATTCCCACACCTGGTCTTTTTCCATTTTTATTATCACGTTGATTTTGGTTATCTATCAAATTCAAATTTACATATCTGTTGATTTACGCCCCAATTTATACGGACACATACAGGTTTTAAGTTAACTAAAAAGAATCATGAAATTTCACCAAAAAAAAAAAAAAAATCATGAAAACTATAGTCTATTACCAAAAAGTGAAAAGTCTATTAAATTACAAAATTTTATTAAAAAAATATTGAATTAGAAGTTAAAAAATATTCAAAAATAGAATAATAAATTAACTATAATAACATTCGTGTATATGTCAATTGATTTCTCTCTGCAGAGAATAGGAATAAAGGTGAGAATCAATTGTATTTTAATAAAGAAACTATTTTCCAAACCTAAACTCACAATTTCCTAGCCACAATAAATAATTTTACGGTTGTTCCAAGGTTTTTTTATTAATACAAGAAAAAGAATATTCTGTTAAATTTGGAAGATGTATTTGTATATTGGTGCGTACATGATTTTTTATTTAACAGCAAGTATTTTGTGACCTTTTTGTATAGGTGAAGGAGGACATAAGTCTCTCCCTGGAGATTATTTATTGTGGTCCGGAACCACTGTTCTTTTGGTGGTCCCTTAGTATAAATGGAAGGGTAAAAGTGGAAATGAGAAAAAAAAACATGGATAAAAAAGGAAAAAAATTGATGTTATGAGAGGAAACATCGAATTATTGGGTGGTTCTGGACCATAAAAGATATTTCCCCTCCCCAGACACACCCCTCACACTGGCAAAGTGGGTGGGGTAGAACTCGTCGTTAATCCGTCAAAAAATAAGTTAGCTCATTCCATCCTTGTTTTGAGAATGAGTTAAAAAATTTGGCCTGTCCCATCCCTTTTGGCGGTGAGGGCATGGTTGGTCCACCGGTCCAAACTTGTTTTACACTAATTTGCCTCTTAGCCATGAATCTATCAAAAAATGAGTCTGTTGACTCCACTTTTAAGAGTGGGATGTAAAACTTAATCTATCCCACCCTATTTGGCGGGTGAGGCGGGTCGGCCCGGTTGGCTGTTGCTCACCATGTACTCGAATGTACAAAGTTCAACTGTATTAGTAAAAATTATTATTTATTTTAATAAAAATCATTGCATGTGGGGGCCTTAGGCCTTCCATGTATAAAAATAAAATAAAATTATTCCATGTTAATTAAGGATTGGAGATTCGGAATAGATAAATACGTGGGCTTGAATCAACCTTCACTTTACTAGCCCAAGCTAAATTCAGTCTGGCCGGTTTAGAGTTGGGCCTCCTCGGCAGCCCAAGAGAGAGAGAGAGTCAACTGAGACTCAACCTGTAACAGTAACAGTAACAGTAACAGTAACAGCAAGAGGAACGGGAAGAGGAAGAGGAAGACAAAGGGTTTGGAATTTCCATGGCTGCGACGAAAAAATTGTTAGAAACATTAGGGGATTTGGAGAGGGATTCGTTCGTGTCCCTTCTCTCGAAGCTGATTGGGGAATCAAAGCACGTGCAGAACAACCCGCCGGAGCTTATTCCGGAAGAGGACAGGGTGGTGAGGCACGTGTTGGACGCACTCCTACCCGTCAGCACCACCACCGGCGGCGGTCCCTTGCTCCTCAACCATGTCACCTATATCTCCGGCAGAGGCAACCTCATCGTTGAGTACCCTGGAACCGTACCCGGCAAAATCCTCTCTTTTGTTGGGTGCCACATGGATGTCGTCACTGCCAACCCCAACGATTGGGTATCTATTTATCTCTGATTTTTCATTTTACCATTCGCATTGATTTTGATCTTAACGAATTTCGGGCAATGCAGGATTTTGATCCGTTTACTTTGAGCATTGATGGTGATAAACTTAGGGGTCGTGGAACCACTGATTGTTTGGGACATGTGGCCCTTGTCACACAACTCATGAGGAAGCTTGGGGAAACCAAGCCAAAACTGAAATCATCTGTTGTTGCTGTTTTTATAGCCAATGAAGAGAATTCTGCAATAACTGGAGTTGGTGTAGATGAACTTGTCAAACATGGCCTTCTCAACAAGCTAAAGGAAGGTCCCCTGTAAGTGATTATTAACTCATTTTCTATTGCATTTCTAAATTATAAAAAGGGGGGGGATGTAAATAACTGTGCAAAACTTTATTTTTATTCATTTTAGTAGAAATTTCCATTCCAATTATAATATATTTGCAAGTTTTAATATTTTGCAATTTCTGCTTAGGTTTTGGATAGACACGGCTGACAAACAACCTTGTGTAGGCACTGGTGGTATGATACCTTGGAAACTTCATGTCACGGGGAAGCTCTTTCACAGTGGATTAGCTCATAAAGTATGCTCTTGTATTATTGTCTTGATTTTGAATCATATTCTGGACTGTTAAGGCTCAGACATAATAGCTCCGCTGTAGGATGTTTTTTTTCTTTTCAGTTTTTCATATAATGATGTTTTCACTATGATGAAAACATAACGTAACAGTGATATAGTTGTCATATAAGAGGTATGCCAACAAATATAATGCAACCTATGCATTTGTTTATGAGAATGCAATTTTGCTTTAGCTCTAAAGGAAGCGTAAACATTTGAAACAAAAAGCAAAAGTTGTTTCTTTTTCATATAAAGGTATGCCAAATGTTGAAAGAATGCAATGCTTTAGTAAGGCAAACTAAAATGTGTTTCCAAGTAAAATGTTGAGATTATATAGGATATGGTGTGAGTAATTTGATACTACTCACATTACTCAAACCATATCCTATATAATTTTACTAACTTCAAGTTTGCTACGATTGTTCAACATTTTACTTTGGAAACAATCGTAGCAAACTTGTTTATAATTCACATTACTCAAATTATATAACTATTTTGGTTTTTTTTTTATGGTTTGAGTAATTTGATGACAATTCAGTCATGCAAATGCTAGCACTCAAATTAGTTTCAGCTTGACAGTTATGCTTACTGATAATATTCACTCGGTTAACCTGAAGGATCTGTGTATGTCCTGTCCCATGGAAACTGGGAACTATGGTAGTTAAATGCAGTATACTAATTTGTTATATGGATCATGACATGGTTTGGTTATTTTAAAATTAAATTGAGTCATCTGACCAAGAAAAGGCCAAACCAGCATCAGATATGCTGCGGTAAGATATTTTAAAGCAAGTTTTTACTTATACGAATAAGAGGAATCTAGCCATTTCCGGGTTGGGATAGAAGTTAGTCATGGAATAACTAGGGATTTGAATGTCTTTTATTTGCCACCAGGTCAAAACAAGTAAACCTTTGATAGTATAAATGTTTTGCGCAGCAAGGTATTCAAGCTAGTTTAAGATGTGTTTGGATTAATAATATGTGTAGGATAGTTAACGTCTAATAGAGTTATAAATAGGCTTCATAAAGCCTATAAATTGTTTTTATTTGCAGAAATTTAGGGTATGCTTAGTTGAGATGGAAATAGGCAACCGAAGGAGAAACTTGGGGGGTAAAAATTTACGTATGAATATTTTATACATATTATTACCAAAATGTGGGACCATCTTAAGTGGATTGCAACTCTATTTCACTCCACCCCAACTATATTTGGTAGGTACAAATGATATTCTACTTCTACCTAATTTCTACTGTACCTAGCAACAGTGAGTGAAAATTTTAATATTTCCAATGTACTCCATTTTCCCTCCCAATTTCACCTTCTCTATCAAGCATATCCTTGATGACAAAATTAGGGAGAAGAAAATAGCTTACACTGCACCTGTGCTTCATTCTGTGAATTATTGAAGAAGACTGTAATTGTTGAATATTCTTTCAGATATAAAAGAAATGTGAATTCTCTAATCTTTTTTTTTCTTTGGCCTTGGCTCTGCTGCTTGAGAACTGGACGAAGTATCCAAACAGATAATGATATTAAGTTTATAGGGTTGAGGAATAATAGCGTTGCAATCAATGCATATTTTTGTAAGTATTGTAGTTGTAAACTTCTTTTAACTGTTTTCTTGTAGGCTATAAATCCGCTGGAGCTAGCCATGGACGCTCTAAAGGAAATCCAGTCACGATTTTACAGAGACTTCCCACCTCATCCTCAGGAGCAGGTTTATGGGTTTGCGACCCCTTCAACCATGAAACCAACCCAATGGAGTTGTAAGTTTTGGGCCCCAAGTAACTATTTCATACTTCTATTTAATTAACAAAAAAGGGTCCATTTTCATAATTATATTTTCTACTGCAGATCCTGGAGGTGGAATCAACCAAATTCCAGGGGAATGTACTATTTCAGGGGATGTCAGGTTTAGTCTCCTCCTTAGAATTACTCAGGGCATTTGTTAGGACTGGTGTGGCATTACAGATATCTTTTCTCTGTTTGTTTGTTGCAGGTTAACTCCATTCTACAAGTAAGCTACATCTTACAGTATGGCCAAATTTTAGTCTTTTCGTAGCTTTGGGTTCAATTTTTGTTCTTTATTTTACTAGCTTTTTGCTATTGCAAAGTAGTTCTTTACTCAGTGGAGCAAACATACGAGAGTTTAGAGATTTCAAGTATTTTATGAATATTCATGTCCAAT
The DNA here is from genome assembly GCA_032173675.1 of Gastrolobium villosum. NCBI lineage: Eukaryota > Viridiplantae > Streptophyta > Magnoliopsida > Fabales > Fabaceae > Gastrolobium > Gastrolobium villosum. The sequence goes on along the minus strand of JAVKPL010007878.1, from coordinate 102,735 downwards.
GCTCTAATACTTTGTTCAGTGTGAAGGATGTAGTGAAGAAGCTACAAGAATATGTGGACGATATTAATGACAATATACAGAAGCTAGAATCACGGGGTCCAGTTTCAAAATTTGTGCTACCTGATGAAAACTTAAGGGGAAGGTGGGACTTGTCTATCCTTCCTTAATAAGCAAAGAAATCTGCTCAGCTTAAGAGTTCAACTCTAAATTTTTGGTCTTTTTATTTAATATTATTTAATCACTTGATATTTTATTTTGATTCCTTTGATTGGGTCAAAATTTTAAATATAGATTGTCTGTAACCAGTTAGGGTTCCCTGGCTCTCTGTTTTACAGCCTTACTATAACTTTTGATGAGGCATTATCTGGAGTTGCTTGTGATCTTAATTCTAGAGGTTTCCATGTTTTATGCAAAGCAACTGAGGAAGTAGTTGGGCATGTAAAGCCTTACTCAATTACTGGGAGTTTGCCTCTCATTCGGGAACTACAGGTGAAAATATATTCTTATTCTTCCATGAAAAGCCTTTGTATTACCAACATTCCTCACGTAACCCCTCTTTCTGTGTCATAGGATGAAGGTTTTGATGTTCAAACTTCTGGCTATGGTATGACCTACCTAAGAATAACTTTATGCGAATTGAATTTGAAAGTAATAAAAGTACTTACTCATTTCTTTTCACGTTATGTCCAGGTTTAATGGCAACTTACCATGCCAAGAATGAGTACTGCCTTTTCACAGATATGTCCCAAGGATATCGGGTGTTCGCGAGCATCATCTCTCAATTGGAAGATTGAGAATAGCAGAGGAACTAATAATACTTATACTACCGTCTCTTGGGTTATGAAGAAATTCTTGTTGAGATCAATATAATTTGACTGTTAAATTGCATAAAGGATTATTTTCTTTTTACAACATGATGGGCGAAGCTAGTTTGTTTATGGGTTTATCATCTATCATTTAACATGACCACAAAATATTTCCTACACACACAACATTCTGTGGGATCTGCAGCAAAAAAAAAAAACTCTGGCACCCAAAATGAATCTCTATAGCATAAAACAATTACTTTTTCTATAACATAACACAATCTATAAATTTTTTTGAAAAGTACCTTTTTTTCAAATGAAAATTAACGTCCTTTCATTATCACCGGCGGACCCATAAAAAACTGTGCAGCTTTTTTTTTGTTTTCCATCTGGTGAGCCCCACGTGTTTTTTTGTTTCTATGACAAAACAACGAATCATACGAGATTCATTAACCCTTAACCCTAAAATTAGGCCAGATTGTAAATGGAACTATGGAACATATACGCAAACATTAAATCAACCCCACTTTATTACAAAACACTTTAATAACTCTTGGTTTGAAAATTCTGTAATCAAAACCCGAGTGTTGTGTATGTACGAGACCTCATCTAACTAACATGAGTAAACATGTCTTCTATTTACATAATTAACAACTCTAACGCATATACAATTTTGGCACCGAAAAAAGTCATGGTGGGCATTTCAAGATCTACTTGTAGTCTTTTTCTTCTGATTTGAGCTGTTGGATTCTTTGACGTAGTCTACGCCGGTGGTCATGTATCTTCCAAAGGCCATGTCCCAAAATAACGGTAGAGTATATGCCATGCGTGATAATGGGGGCAAGAATATTATTTGTCTGTCACATTCCAAACAAAAACACAAATTAGTCCCATCCTTTGAAATCTTAGACAAACTACCAAATAATTTTTTAAAAAAAATTTAAAATGTGAAGTTAAATTACCTGGATCCACTCGAAACCTAGGTAGAGAGCCAGTAGTCCTTCCAGAAGTGGGGAATAGATTTTTCTCATTTGCCGTTTCTCATACCAGGCTGCACACCGAAAATAGACACTGTATGAGATTAAGACATCATATGTAGAAAATGCACACGTAAGATTCACTTCTGAACCATTTTTAAATATCTTCACAACCAACTAATTAATGTCAGAAATAGAAATTGGTGTTAATTTTTTTGTTTAAGCATTCAAAAAAGTGCTTTTATGATATAATTTACTACTTTTAGCTTATCAAAAAAGCATTAGAACATTTTTTTTTTTACTAGTTTTTGAAAAACTTATCCAATTATTATTAAAACAAACTAAACATGTTTTTAATTAAAAGAGCTTTTTTTTTCCTTAAAAAGAAGTATAAACAATCTTGATTTATTCCATGATTTTCTGAACCAAATGGCAATTGATGTTGTTCCAAGACATTCACATGATCAAACCCAACATCATTAGTAAATTGATAACTCAAAGTTAGCCCCAAATCTTCTGTTTAGAAAAAGATGAAAAATTATGTTCAAGAAAACAAGAACAAACACCATACCTTGCAACTTTAATTGTATGAATGATATAATTCTGTTTGTGAAGAATTATATCTCACTCCTCTAGAATGTTTACAGATAAGAAAGATATGAATTGATTCTAATATTCAGCTATAGGAGAAAAGAAATGAACCTTCAAACAGTTTTTTCAAATCTTGCCGACCAGAGCGAGACTGTAAAACAGGTGCAACAACATAAGTAGGATCTGAAAGAGAAAGAGAAAAAAAAAGAGAACCCTTAGGAGAGGCAATCATTAATGAGAACAAAGTAGGAAAAATAAGTAACAGGAAAGGGAAAATGTAAAAAGGGAAATAATAAAAGTAACCTTTAGGAGAGGCAGCCACATAATAGAGAGAACCAGTAAGGACAGCTGTAAGTACAGCTGCAAATGCCTGAGCAAATGGTACAAATGGAGGCAATACACCTGTCTACATTTTACCATATATATAAGTTAATCACTTGAACAAAACTTTTAGCTTTGAATACTTGTAACATAAAAAGGAATAAAAGGGTGGTCCAGTGCATGGAGTTCCCTTCACTGTGGGGTTTCGAGAGGGTCATTTGTACACAGCCTTAACTGTGAGAGCAGAGAGGCTGTTTCCGCGACTAGAATCGATGGCCAAAGCAACAATGTTACCATTGCACCAAAGCTCACCCTTCTAACATAAGGAGGAACAACTAAAAAAATAGCAGACATACCAAAGATGCCATTCCTTGAGCATCTGTTATAAGATTACTGCCTCTTAAAAATATATCAGCCAATGCCCCCTGTAGAATTGCAATAATAAATTATTAAGCTCAGATATTCTACTCTATGCTGAGAAGAAGTTTATTCAGCCTACAATTTTCTTATTTCATTTTCATTATGAAGGCGTCTTCATTATGAAACTCTTATTATTCATCTTCTGAACAAGTTTGGACCAAACACAGCAAAGTGTAATTCTTTCATCAATCCTGAGATACAGATAATGGGAGGAGGAAAACAGAAAAGAAAAGCAAGGTTTTTCTCCCTTCCGAATAATCATTAAGAAGAAAAAATCAAAGAAATGCAAGCAATGACTTCTACTATTAGATTCTTCAAAGAAGTGGGTTGGCCACATGCCGGCAAAATTGATTGGTCAACATAGCTAGTTTTTTTAAATCAGATTTTCTAAAAACCCAGTGAACTATAGAACAAGTTTAGAGATGGAAGATTTTATAGAACTCAAAACTATTCACAGGGTATTATAATACTATCTTCAAAACTACACTAGGTGAACTGTGCAGCATATTTTTAGCAGTTATTCAAGTTTTTGCATGTTAGACATTATGACATCTAATTCATCTGAATTGATTATTGCTTATAGATGGCTCAAACCCAAGATTTATGTCTCATTGTTCCCAATTTTAACGCTAATCCAAAAATTATTTCTCAGACATCTCTTGGCAGATACAGTGAAAACCAGCAGGCACAGAAGCTCCTAAACAAACCTGAACAGCAGCCCTGTAGAAGAGCTCCTCTCCCACTGAACTTGCAGCAACCATCAGCACAAACTGTAAGGTAAAATCAGTTAAATCGTTCTTCATCATAGCACTGGACCAAAGATAATTCGGTATGTCAAAGCAAGTAATTTATCAAATTACCTGCCAAGGGGACATCCCATAGAAAAAACTCCACAGTTCTTCATCCTCTACATCTCTGATTGCACGGGCATGGGGTGATAGCTTCACGACTTCATCCTATAAATAACCATGTCAGTTAATTAATTTAAAGTTCTACAAAAAGAAAAGTTGTTGTTGATGAAGGCTCAAAATTCAAGCACGGAAAGGAAACCCACAAGTTTTCCCTTTGTTGCAAATTTTCCTAACAAGTAAAGATGCGAAGCATTTCCAATTGGACCAAAATATGGAAATTCAAGTAAAAGAACACAACATTATCATCACGATCATAAATGAATGAACGAACTTACATCAAGTATGAACAAAAGGGCCATAATTGGAGGAGCTGCATATCCAAGCCCTTCCATAATGGCATCTAATGATAGATGAAAACCCCCCAGAGAGTCAATTCCCGTGATCGAACATATAAAACTCCCCGCAACAGCCATGGCACCGTAAATCCCTGAAACAGGCAATTTATAAAAAGCTATGCTGGGAAAAGCAAATTACAACATACAATAAATAAAATCTAAATTTTCCATTTACCCAAGTGGGAAAAAACATTAATCTGATTTAAAAGGAAACATTTTTATGTTTCTTCTGTTCTCTTTTTCGGCAACAGAGCAAAAAGGCCGTCATTCCTAAAGCAGACACTTTTACTTCCTTTATTGAACAAAAGATAAACAACCTTCATCATTAAATCCAACAAAGCAATTCTTCACTTCAGTTAAAGAAGAGAGAGAGAGAGAGAGAGAGAGAGAGAGAGGGAAGCTTTTGGAATTGAAAAGTTAGTGTAATCTCATCTCACCGATGCCATAGCTGAGTCTGACAACAGCACCAATCTTTTCCCAGACGGGGAAGTCAGCGTCGTTGAAACTGCGGTTGAATGTGGTGACCTCAACGGCTGGGGTGGTGAACCCGGTTCGAGTGTCCCCTTCGTCACCGGTTCGTTCAACTGAAGCCTTAGCGCATCGAACTGAAAGTCTAGGAGCATCAAAGAAAGGAACCCTCTTCTTCCTTGGGTGAAAATCACATAGCTTGGAGCAGTGAGCTGGAAGCGATGAAGTTGAAGGGTTGAGGGTCAATGTTAGAGAGAGCTCCATTCACCACAGGAACTAACTAGTTCAGAACTAGTAAAGAGAAGCAGAAGTAGATTCAGTGTTCGTGTTCTTCATATTTGGGTTGGAACAAAAATGTTGATCCCAAATATCTCAACTTTCTCGCAGGTGAAGGTGAAGGTAGAGGTTGAGGTGCAATTTCAAAGGTAGAGAGGAGTCAACTAAGAAGGATACTTAGGATTGATGAGAATATCCCAACAACCATTCATTATCTGACATGTGGAGATAACGTTGGCAACCTTCTTCTTCTCGGAATTTCCTTAATAAAGAGGTACTTTTTATGTTCAAGGAACAAGTACAACCTCTCACTTATATTAAAAAACACAGTTAGAAATAACTAATAAGATATGAGTTTTATAAGAGTTATGTTGTATGAAAAGTGATTGTGTAATGTTATAAAAATTCGTTTTGCGTGCCGGAGTTATTTTTTATTTTTTGTTGCGGGTCCCACAAGATATTAATAAGTTTTTCTGGTATATTAATACTTCACATAACTCACCTAGTTATGTATTTAATAGTGTGAAATAAGAATTTTTTTTCTCCGATAATACTTAATTAAGTTTTCACAAATTTCTTGAGTGCTTTTAAGTAGAATATATTTTTTTAAGATTCAGAAAAATTTATGCTAATTGATTCACATACTTGATAGTTGTAAAATAATAATCTTTATTCTCCGCAATTGCTAAAAATTTATTTATTTATTTTTAATTATCTACATATTTAGTGCATGTCATTTTTAATTTATGTTTGTAACGATAAGATATTTTCTTATTTAATGATGGCATAATAATTTTTTATGACATATTAATTAGAAATACAATTTCTTGCTTAAATATTGCTTCAAAACATATTCGACCGTGGCGTGGGGTCGCGGTGCACGTGTAATTTACTTTTTAATTATATTTTATTAAATAATACGTTGATTTTAAAGTAGCGTTGGTGCTGATTACACGTGTAACACTCCACCATCACGGACACGAGAGGAAATTTGGCGGACCGGTACACAAAGGATTCGGTGGGTAGAGGAGAGAGAGTGAAAGAGAAATTGAGGAAAGAGAAGAAAAAATAAAAAATAAAAAAATACATGTGTCACTTGGTGAATGGAAGGACCATCATAGTCCTGGAGCATTTTAAATTTTTCCCACGTAATTATTGTACGTCTTATTTACCAAAAAATATAAAAAATAGTTATTGTATGTCTTCCAAGCTGAGATATCAACACTAGAGGTGGCAAAGCGAGCTCGACTCGGCGGGCCAACCCGCCCCACTAGCTAAATCGGGCGGGGCGGGGCGGGGCATGATCATTTTTTGGCGGGTTGATGGCAGGCCGAGGCGGATCAGTGTAAAATAGGCTCGGGCTGGCGGGTCAATCCGCCTAACCCGCTAAACGGGGCGGGATGGGCTAAGTTTTTCAGCCCATTTTTAAAAGCAGGACGAGGCGAGTTGACTCATTTTTTGGCGGGCTAATGGCGGGGCGGGGCGGGCGGCCCATTTTGCGACCTCTAATCAACACTGCTATCTTAATTTCTCTTCATTTCAGACAAGGTTTAAGTTGCGTTCGATTTAATAAAAAGTAAGGCATGACATAGTTTAAATAAAATTATATTTTATTTAATTGTTTACCTATATTAAAATAAAAATAACTTAACTACGTTGGTGGGCGTGATGGTTCAGCATCATATCCCTTAAGCAAGTGGTTGACGTTACCAGTGTTTTTTACCGCTTTGTGAGCTGACCCGCGGAGAAGGAAAATAAAATCTAAGGGACATTGCAAATTATAATTTTTTACACATTAAATTATGTTAGGAAATGTTATCCGCTTACAATAAGAAAAGAAAAGAAAAAAAACAATATTCTCAAGAATTTCGTTATTCTAATTTTATCGTGCGTAATATGATACATAGCATAAAGGGTATGATAATATAGTTTTAGTTTTTTTTTTTTCTTGTTATTCTATTCATGGATATAATAATAATTATTTTTAGGGAAAAAATATGTTCTTTTAAAGTGTCCTTTGATAGCTTTATAGTATCTTTTATCGGTAAAATATAGTATAAAGTTATTAAAAGGGTACAAATTTTATCATTTAAAAGAAAAAATATTAAACCATTATTTTTATATCATTAAGCTATTGCAGCTCACATAATCAAAAGTGAAGTCATATGATCAACAAGATGTCACAATTTAATTAATCCCTTTTTATTAAAACAAGGTGATTTTCGACAATATTATTAGTATAATATACTCATGAAATTTGGTTCACCAAGCCATCACAGCTCATGTGACCTTCCACAAAATGTGTCAAGGTTAACAAGCTGTTGTAATTAAGTAAACCTCTAGTTTGTTAATTGTAAAAATCAATTTTCAATTATTTTTTTTAAACAAGTACAAACTCAATAAAAAGGTTACTTTTTAAAAAATTTAGATTATCAAATTGTCTCAACTAAAATAATTTAAGAGAGTTGCCAAATTAATGAGTTGTTGCGACCTAGTTAACTTTTTTTTTAATTAAAGGAGAGCTAATGCTTGACATTTTATTTTTGAAATTGATCTAAAGTCAATTATTTAAAACATTATAATTATTATTCTTGTTTATTTTTTTTAAACAGGGTTCGAGTAATTGCGCTATCACAACCAAAATCGCGGAATAAAAATCCTAGGATGATTAAGCTGTCACAAATCAATAATTTTTTTATTATTAAAAAATTATTTTCTAACTATTTCTATTTTTTAAGTTGAAATATAAACAATAAAAAGATGATATCTGAACAACATGTGTCCAAAAAAACTAAACAGAATTCAAAATTTCAAGTTTATTTTGATTTATTTATTGGATTAATATTTCTTATAAGAGATAAAATTATCTCCTACATATAAATAAAAATATACGGATCCCATATTTTTTTCCCTCTTTCTACTTATATGTACCCACATAAATATCGTACTCTTTTAGCACTTTTTCATAGATTACATGCCCAAGGATCTTACACACATGTCCATTGTGCATGAAACGATCTTAAATAAATCACAACACTGTTGCGTAATCATTTTAACAATACTCGCCCCATTTTTTTTTATTTTTTTTTGGAGATAACTCGCCCCAAATTTTTGAGTATGTACATGTATTACTAGAAAGGACCTAGAACTAGAAGACATCAAAGAAGTACATAGAAGTATCCTGGCTTTCGCAATCACATTTATTCTTTGCTTCTATCTAGATCAAGGGAACATCTTAAGGGGGGCGTTTGGTATAAGAGAATTTTTTTTTTTGTCTGAAAATCTCAATTTTCAGAAATATGATTTTTACATCAATTTTATGATAATATTCAGAAGTTTAAAATTTAGAAAAATTTAATTTACTGGGAATCTTAAAGAACACCGCGTACCAAACGGCCTCTTATTAATTATAGATCTTAACTCGTATTTGGTAAACTAAAAGTCTACATAGAGCAAAGTTTAACTTTAGACCCAATTGCAATTGTTGAAAATCCTATAATAATATGATGATAAAAGAGTTAGATAAAAACAAATTGCAATTGAGAAAAGTTGTAGCAAACCGATTAAAATTAAGATACGAAGCCGTATTTTAGAATAAAAAAATATAAAATTCCAAGACAAAATCGTATCCTTGTGAAAATAAGTGTTGCTGCAAATTTTTTCTGATCTGCAGCAACAGAAAAATTATTAAAGCCATTATTTTTATTCTTAATACATTCTTATTTCGCATAATTCCATTTTTTTATATCAAACACAACCTTATATATCAAGTTAGGGGTATAATTGGATGAAGTAAAATAAAATCTAATTGATTTGGTTGAGAAAATATTTTGTGAGCTTCAACTTCGAAAAAATATATATTAAAACTCAATAGTTAAACTGCTAAGATCAAGACTTAAACTAAAATTATTGTTGTCACTAAACTCAAACCACATTTGATGGGTTTGTTTAAGACTTTATTCATTGAATGCCCTTATCTAATCTACTGCTAATGTTTAAGGCAGATGTCATTGGCATCAAATAATATCTGCTCTTGTATATTGTTGCTTTGGACTCATGACACGAGTCCAATACATGGTTGACTACTATTGGTTGGTTTGATTTTATTAGATGCGATGCAAAACACAGACGTTTAATGTTCTAAAACGGGCATATTTCATAGCACGTGCGAGGCGTCACCAACGTCAACTTTGAATGGAAACAATTGGAATAATGGACTCGTTACCATCCCATGAACATGGACCATCAGATGAATCCAGTGGGCCCAAAATCATAGACCCCTTCATAAATCTTAGCAACATCAAGAACACTCATTGTTTTTTACCTTTTTTTTTTTTTTCCGTTGTTTTATGAATAATGTTAAATTGGTTTAAGGGTTTTATAAGAGTTATGTTGTAGGAAAAATGATTGTGTTATGTTATAGAGATTCATTTTGTGTGCCAGAGTTTTTTTTTGTTTTTTTTTTGCGGGTCCCACAAAATGTTGTTTTATGAAATTTTTTGTGGAATGTTAAATTGGTTTAAACAACCAATGTAAATTCCTTCTTTTTTTTATTGATATTTTTTTTTTTACAATTATTTGAAAAAACAACCCAAGAGGGAAGGTGTTTAATATTATCCAACTGGTTCATAATTTAAAATTTTGAATGGCTAAATTCCTAAAAACAAAAGCCTAAAATTAAAAAGAATTTGAGAATTGTCACCTAGGAGAGTTTTTTTTGCAATATACATATGCCTTAAAATAAATAAAATTAAGTATAAGCATAAATGGGGGAAATGAGTAAGATAGAAGAAAAAACGTTGTTGGTGCATACGAGGAAATTAAAGCAAGGAGGAACCACAACTTTTGTGCTTAATTTCATTCATTATGAGTACGACTATGCTTGTGAGGATAATTAAGGTGCTTATTATAATAAGAGTGCAATGTGTGTTTTTAATGCATTGAACTCGTTGGCATTGCCAGGAACTGGGAGGAAGATGGGGAATGCACTTTATTCTCCTTATCCTCTATGAAGATTCCGGATTATCTGTGTCTTCGATTTATAATTGTTAAAAAATATTTGTACTACTAACGTGCTTATATGTTTATATATCTTCTCAAGGCATTTGATTTATCAAAGAAAAGTATGGCAAACTAGAAAAAGAATGACTTAAAATTAGAGTTCTTGCATGTACTAAAATTAGAGTCCTTACAAATTCAGGTCATCTTATCAAGTTTTTACCGTGAACCAAAAATTATTCAAAGCCTAGTCTGTTTTCTTTTCAATTTTGCTTTGCCAACCCCGTTTTCCTATTAAAACCTTTACCGTGGCAACCTCATACATTAGACAAAACAGCAGATATTACCCAAAAATAATTAATGTTGAGTGCCATTCATGCTCCTTTCTGCATTTCCATTGGGTAGTGCCTAGTTGGACTAGCTTTCAAATGCTTTTCTTAGATTACAACTCACAAGTTACAAATCTCACTGTTTCGATCTATACATCCTATGCAAGACAACGATTTTATCCAAAAGTTACGATAAGGGGTTGAGCATAAGGGAGTTTTAATTACTTGCTAAAAAATAAGATATCAAAACATACCCAAAAATATATTGACACGTAGAAGTGATTGTCATCTTTGAAAAAGTCCAATTTCTTAATCTCTCTCACTACACAAGTCCCCTGTGGCCTGACTCTTCCTCTTTTAGGACTTTGGTGTGCCCATAAATTGGAGTAATTGCTTGCTCGGTTCTTCATCACTTTTTGTCTCGGATACAAAAACATTGTATCCCTTTGACAAAGTAGAACATTCATCTCGCTTCATTTCTTAGCTTTTTCCCTTAATCTCTGTCGGCGATGGCTGATAATTCATCAAGCAATGGAAACAACGAAATGGTTTTAAATGTAAACGGTGATGCCTCCAAAAAGTGTGACAGCATCGAAGAAGACTGTGTGCCATTTTTGCAGAAGGTGTCTCTCCCAATCTTTTCTTTCCATATCTGTTTCTTCTCTACCCAAAACTCATTCAAATGCTGTGTTTCCCAACCCATATGGGTTTTACAAAATGAATTATTGTCCCTGATAAAATTCCAAACTTTTTTGATGATTTTATAATCCCCGAACAGTATAGTCTCTTTCCGAATAAATTTATCGATTACATTGATCATGAGCTTGAAAATTTGATTAGAATACCAAAACTAATGGTTTTGATCATCCCTATTGAATGTAGGTGGTGACAGAGGTGGTGGGGACATACTTTTTGATATTTGCAGGATGTGCTTCGGTGGTTGTGAACCTTAACAACGACAAGGTGGTGACACTTCCTGGGATTTCTATTGTTTGGGGACTCGCTGTTATGGTTTTGGTTTATTCAGTTGGACACATCTCTGGTGCTCATTTCAACCCAGCTGTCACACTTGCTCATGCTTCCACCAAAAGATTTCCCTGGAAGCAGGTTAACCAAATTAACCATAATTCATATCCAAATAAAACACTTAAATGTCTCATTTTGTCTTAAAATATTGAATTTTTCTTCATTTGGTGTTGCAGGTGCCAGCATATATAGTAGCTCAGGTGGTTGGATCCACACTTGCAAGTGGAACACTAAGACTTATATTCAGTGGAAAGGATGACCATTTTGCAGGAACACTTCCTGCTGGATCTAACCTTCAAGCTTTTGTGGTCGAATTCATAATAACTTTCTACCTAATGTTCATCATTTCTGGAGTTGCCACCGATAATAGAGCGGTAATAAAAATTCTTACTTGTTTGCTGTCATTTTTTCTATTGAACATTTTGATTAAGACTTGTTTAGCATATGGGGGTTGGCAAATGACCTAGAAAAATTCTCTAACCCTTGACATAAAAAACTGGTTATTTAAATTGACCAACTGGATAAACATATTTGTAACGTTTCAAATAACTTAGAATGAATGCTAGAAATTTACATGAGAAGCTGAATTCCATGCATGTCAAAATCCATGTTTACTTTCCTCTATATCTTAAAAAAAAAAAAATCTATATTTTAGAATAATTTTCAACCCTATTTTATAGTTTTTCTTTATTCAATTATTTTGGAAATCCTGCAGATTGGTGAGTTGGCTGGGCTTGCAGTTGGGTCAACGGTATTGCTAAATGTGATGTTTGCCGGGTATTAACTTATTCCAAAACTTTAACTTAATATAACATTTTAGATTACGTTATTCAATAAAATCAAGATTCAGAAACAAGGACAAACTTAGAACTCATTTGTGCGTGAAAAATATGTAACAGGCCAATCACTGGAGCATCAATGAATCCAGCAAGAAGCTTGGGACCTGCTATTGTGCACAGTGAATACAGAGGAATATGGATATACTTGGTCTCACCCATTCTGGGTGCAGTGGCTGGTACATGGGCCTATAATTTCATCAGATACACAAACAAGCCAGTGCGTGAGCTCACCAAGAGTGCCTCTTTCCTCAAAGGAAAATGAAGTGGTGGAGCTGAGTGATTTAATAGCAAATGCAACAATGTTCTTTTCTTTCTTATAAAAGTTATCAATACTACAGTTTTATTTAACATGCAAAAGTCATGACTTATAGCAAGCCAGATAAACGAGTCAAAATTATTCATTTAAATTTTGCTATTTATTAATAGAACCGATCAATAAAACGCTAGAGTATATGAATGTAGCATATGTGGAAAAATCATACATAGATACAAATGTGGTTCCGTTACATCTACAATATATACTCTAAACTAAAAAACGTTATGTAATTACGCTCTTTGTCCAAAAATATTGATGATTAAACTATTTTACAACGAAAAACTAACATCGAGAAGTTTTGCATTATTAAATATGTATTACACCTCCTCCCAAATTAAATACTATCAAAAAATTCATATATCAAATATTTTGACAATTTTAATCTACAATTAAATAACTAAAAATTAATGAATATACCAAATAACAAAGCTATTTTTTTTCTCCTTATTAAAATTGAACTCAAATTTTTTGTTCATTAGATGTAATAATATTAAGCTATTAAGATATTGCTAATACTAAGTTATTTGATAATATATATAAAACAAAGATGCAAAAGTTTCTACCTTCAATTCACCTTGGTAATCTAATTTAATTCAATAATATTTTATCTCAATTGATTCGAATAATTCATCATCTAATAATTAATTAGTTAAATCCTAATATCTTAGTTCTTTAATCCTTTTAACCCAACTGAAATCCTACTGTCTTAGTAATTCCTTTTGGATTAATCTTTAAGCACGTTGAATTATAAAAGTTCGCAATTCTTACACACCTATGTTTAGATCATGTAAGATTTGGTGTTATACCCCTATCTAGATCAAGATCTCAATATATCTATTGTGAACTCTAACCCTCTTTATTTATATATGATTGATCAAGTCATATAATAATTTAAACATGCAATTCGAGGTAAACACATATAATTAGAGACAATTTATTAATGAAAAGAATTAAATCAATCAAGGATTCATGTCGGATCTATATTCTCAACTACAATGAAGAAATTAGCCAGACATAACTGGCTTAAACAAAACAAAATACAAAAGGAAAACTAGATAAAGGTTAAAGGAGAAATGTTGGTCGATCTCCATAGTTGCTTTGGTCTTCCTTCACTCCACTTGATCTCTGATTTCTCTCAATTTTATGATCTTATCATTCTTCAATTATGTAGAACTCTCTTTGGTTTCCGGCTATCCTTTTATAATCAGGAAACTATATCTTTTAAAAATCCATCAAGATCTTAAATCAAATAATTAATCAAATCTTCACTAAACTCACGACCTTGATCAATATCACAACATTTGGATTTTACTAGCATGTTGGCGCTAGTAGTGCTACCTTAGAGCCACTAGCGTGGGAAAGATTTGGTACTTGATGCATCAAACAAGTTAACAATGGAAAAATCTTTAAAATGGTGGTCTATTTGGCCAAGTGGCTATACAAAACAAAATGTCTTTGTCCTCCCAATTTATGCATGCATCAACAGAGAAATGGAGGAAGTTCTAGAGTACTACCACAGTAAGGTCTCTCAAGAAGGATATCACAATGAGGTCTCTCCAAAAATTCTCAAAGAGAAACTCAATCAAACGTGTAGTCATACTCTCTTTATATGACATTCAATGCAATATCATGACAGAAAAATCATTATGGACTCTCACAATGTCACTTGTGTTTCCTAAAGTTATTCATGTTTATCAACTGTTAAAGCTCATGCAACTTAGAAACGGTATTCAGAGACCAATAGAGTAATAGAACTGACAAGTAAACAAAAATTACAAGGACTGAGATAACTCCCCTGACTTATAGAAGTTCTGTTAGGTGTCTCCCTCTTGATGTTAGTTCCTCAATCAAAGCATTTATGCGCCCCACAATTCCTAGATTTCGAACGTTATTGTCCTAGCAATAACTTAAGGTACTGTTTGGTAAAAGGATTTCATTTGGGTTCCAGGGAAAGTGAGGTGGGGATAAAAAAATCTCAAGTTTGGTAGGAGGAAAAGTGAAAATATGCCGAGAATTTTTTTTCCCAAACTTTTTGTTTATCATTTCATATTCCAAAAAGATTACCATCTCTACGATGATATTCTTTTGCCCACCTTGTGGGAAAGGAGTAACAACAAACTGAGAAGAAAATGCCTCGAGTTGAAATGGCTCCACTCTATTCATCACCTTCGTGTTCATCAAAATTTTCCCTAATTTCATCACCATAATCTCCGTGTTCATATGAAAATTGGTAGTGATCTTAGTTTGTAATGTTTTGTATCTATTGTTGGTTAACATTTAGTTTGTAATGTTCAGCTATTGGTTTTATTTAATTTTGTAACTGTTAAGATATTTTAATGATAATTAAAGATTATGATTAACATTAGTATTACCTACAATTAATGCCCATTTCCCGTTACAAAACATCAGCTATAAAATTGGAGCTTAACCTAAACAAACCAAATCATTTCCATATTCTTTTCATTTTCATTATTCTCTTTTCCTTTTCTTTTTATTCCTAACCCTTTCAAATTATGTTGCAATTATTTTTCCCCATAACTGCCAACTACATTTCCCCTCGTAAATCGCTCTCGAATTGCTCTTTTCCCGAGGAAGTCTATAAACACAGAGTTCTGGTAATCCTAATCCTTCGGATGTTATAGATTAGTTTTATTTGAAATTTGTTATAGGTAATCTTAACCCTTAGTTAATCCAAGGTTCATTATATATGAATTGTGTTAGGCATTTTATTGAGTTTAATATTAGCCTCTAGAAAACCATAGATTAATTATATAAGAATATTACTGGGAACTTTGTTGGGTTTAATCCTAATCTCTAGGAAGTCAAAGTGTAGTTATATGTGAATATTAACTATGATAAAATGTTGGATAATTGATTATGTATGATATGAATCTTACCTTTAATAGATGTTAGATTTTTGATGTGAAAATTAGGACACTCTTAGATAATTGATGAGACAATTATGATACTCTTGGATAATCAATGGGAAAATTATTCTACTCTTGGATAATTGATGTGAAAATTGATACTCTAAAATAATTGATTTGGAAATTATGATATTCTTTGAGGAAATTTTTCCATGAATGTGATTTGTTACAATATTGAATTTTCCTAATTGTATGTGATTGTGATAAGATAATAGTGCCAATATAACTTTTGGGATGGTACCTCCTGAAAATGATAAACACTACCTTTGGGCTTTATGCCTTCGATGTTATATGAAGTGAAAATGATGTTATTCGTTTTTCCGAAAGTGATACTTGGCAACAGGGTTTCCCAGGGACTAGTAGCAACTTCGAAAAAATGTGTGGACACTAAGATTTGATGTTTTGATTATGGTCAAATTTGATTATACATGGCTGGCAACTAGGTTTACCAGGTCACGTGGGTAGGCCGGCAACAAGGTTTCCTGGGTCTACGATGATTCTCTTACAACTAACTGAAGTAAATGAAACTAAATAAGATTAATAATGGAAATAACATATTTGGATTTATACTTGAGTTGATTATGAAGAGTATTTTAGTTATGACTATCTTTAATGTGTTTTGGATTAAGATTATCAGTTTTGTTAACTGTTTGTGTTTGTATGTTTGTGTGTTGCGATGATCTTTCGGGGGAGCAGA
Source organism: Gastrolobium villosum (assembly GCA_032173675.1). Classification (NCBI taxonomy): domain Eukaryota; kingdom Viridiplantae; phylum Streptophyta; class Magnoliopsida; order Fabales; family Fabaceae; genus Gastrolobium; species Gastrolobium villosum. The sequence continues at coordinate 86,498 of JAVKPL010007878.1, read as the reverse complement.
CCCTTAGTGAAGCAGGTTGTGAAGGTTGAGGCTAGCAATGAGCAATGAGGATAACGTCTACATTTCAAGCTAGTCCTAAATATTATAATTTTATGCTTAGGATTTATTAAGTGTATAAGTCATATTTTAAGATAAACCTTACACCCTGGTTGTACATTTGAAGTTTTAATATTTATGATGAATATATTTTCCTATGAGAATATGATAAATTTAGCCTTGCACTTGTCCGTATTAATACAGGTGCGACGATAATATTTTCCCAAATTGGCTTTAATTTAGTTTTGCAATAGTTATGTGGTCTTAATAAGTAATTACATGAGATTTTTGGCAATTATGTTATTATAAAAATATTTTCAAAAAATTGTTAGAAATTCGGGGGTGTTACATTAATAATGTTTTATTGTTGCAGTTAATATGATCTTGAACCCACATTCAGAGGTGGCAAAGCGGGCTCGGCTCGGCGGGCCAACCCGCCCCACCAGCTAAACAGGGCGGGGCGGGGCAGACTCATTTTTTGGCGGGTTGATGGCGGGCATAGGCGGGCCGAGGCGAGTCGGAGTAAAATAGACTCGGGCTAGCGGGCAAACCCGCCTAACCCGCCAAACGGGACGGGGCGGGCTGAGTTTTTCAGCCCACTTTCAAAAGCGGGGCGGGGCGGGGCGGGGCGGGCCGCCCACTTTGCCACCTCTACCCACATTGATTACTAAAATAATGATATACATAAACAAATTCAAATTATTTTCTAAGCGATATTTTACTTTTGAAGTTGTATACAGACGACATACATAAACAAATTCAATTTATATTCTAAGCGATATTTTACTTTTGAAGTTGTATACAAACTTATCAAATGCTGACCCCAACTAGTTAAAGATAAATATTATGTTCCAATTCTTGTAGTTGTAAGCTGTCAATGGTTTTATATTTTATATCATGAATGGTTATGATTTTGGCATCCCTATTGGCTATATGTGAGTCATTTACTTTTTGCTCCTAAATTTAAATTGATTATATTTTTACATTGTTGGCTCCAAGGATTTTATTTTTGTTGTTTTTTGGTAGATGTCCTAATTTTTTATTATTTTATTTACTCATTTCGGTTTCCCTTCTTTTCTGCATCTTAAATGTGAAGTAAAAGAAAAGTCCAATGTATGTAGTCTTTGAGCAACACGTTGCTTACATGCATGCATTTTCACCGAGTGGCAACAATAGCGGGTTTGGGGACTGATGACTTTACTAATAAAACTTCTAAGGAGAAGAGGATCATTTGGTACTCTTCTAATAACAACGTTCTATTCTCTCCTTCATTGAGTAGCGTATAGGACTTCGGGTAGCACACAAACATTGAGGCAAGTAACGTCTTTAGTTTTTCTTTCAATCATAACTTATTCTCTAACAACGCAGAAAGTAAAGCTTTTTTTTCCAGGATCCAGATCTTTGAAAAGACATTGAATTACTTTTAAACATCAGAAGGGCCTAACCTACAAGAGAATCTGGTGATCCTCCCAAAGGTTTGATGAATTTTAAAAAGATGGTGGTGAGGTATCCATTATCCATTTTTCAACCATTGGATCTCTGCAATGTATGCATTTTCAATTACAATGAACATATGAATTCTGAAATAAATTATTAAATGATTCAGTTCTCAAGTCATCATTATTAATAATTCATTGTTGCAGTTAATATGATCTTGAACCCACATTGATTACTCAATCAATGATATACATAAAAGAATTCAATTTAGATTCTAAGCAATATTTTGCTTTTCAAGTTGTCTGTGGACTCATCAATAGATGATCCCTTCAGGTTAGAGATAAAGATTATGTTCATATTCTTGTAGCTGTGAGTTGCCAATGGTTTTATATTTTATATCACAAATGATTATGATATTGGAATCCTTATTGGCTATACGTGAATCATATACTTCTCCTATATTTAAATTGAAAATATAATTACATTGCTGGTTCAAAGGATTTTATTTTGTTGTTTTTTGATAGATTTCCTGATTTGTTATTATTTTATTGGGAAAAGTTATACTTACTACCTTTTTTTCTGACTATTAAATCTTAATCGTTGATTTCCGCCAATCTAACAGTTATAATTTACTGGAAATTAATAATTAATTAATAAGTGTGATCCAATAAATCATAACCGTTAGATTGACAAAAATCAACGGTTAAGATTTGGTAGTAAGAGATAGTAAGAAAAAAAGGTAGTACGTATAACCTCCTTATATTTTATTTACCATTACGGTTTCCCTTCTTTTCTGAATCTTAAATGTGAAGTAGAAGAAAAGTCCAATGCATTTACTCTTTATGTAACACGTTGCTTACATGCGTGCATTTTCACTGAGTGGCAGCAATAGCAAGTTTGGGGACCAGAGACTTTACTAATAAAATTTCTAACGATAAGAGGATCATTTGGTACTCTTCTAATGACGGCATTCTATTCTCTCCTTCATTGAGTAGCGTATGGGACTTCAGGTAGCGCACAAACATTGAGGCGAGTAACATCTTTAGTTTTTTTTTTTTTTTGATAAACTCTTTAGTTTTTCTTTTAGTTATAACTTATTCTCTAACGATGCAGAAAGTCAATTTTTTTCCCCGATCTAGATATTTGAAAAGACATTAATTAAATTACTTTTGAACATCAGAAAAGCCCAATCTACAAGAGAATTTGGTGATCTTTCTAAAGGTTTGAACAATTTTAATAATCAAAGATTCTCAAATTCATAAGAGCTAGAAATCTTGGGTTATAACATCTCATTCATTAGAAGATTAGATGACATTTTCACCAAAAAAAGAAGAAGATTAGGTGACATAAATGAGGTAATTGGTATAATGGTGATCATGATACGAGAATGTATCTTGCAATTCGGTTTCAGATGATAGCTTTCTACTTGCAAGCATAATTCTTTCCAACAAATCACATCAATAAAGTATTTCTTCATTGAAAGTTTTGTACGATTGTGCTATTTCGACATATGTGCATAATTTTAAATTTTTGGTAACTATGCAATAAATTTCCTTTTGAATTTTTTTTTTATGTTTATTGTTGATGCACTTTATTAATTTTTAGTGAGAACCGTTTTGAGCGCTTAAGACTTTGAGAGTTGGTTTCAGGAGGGGAAGGAAAGGTAATGGAGGGTTTTAGTAAGCCCTCCCCTTGTTTGTGAGTTTAAAAAAAGGAGGGGAAGGAATTGGAGATTTTTACTAAACCCTCCAAAATCCTCATTCTTCATAAAATTAAAGTTCCTCCAATTTGGGGGGTTTGAGGGGGGAAATATTAAAAATTATTTATCTACCCTTAGCATTAAAATGTAAAAATTACATAATTGTGAATCATTTTTAAATTCTCTGGGTTAGGTGCTTGGAGAGACAACTATGCTACAATTGGGGGAGGTGATGATCATTTGAATTGTTTTGAAATTGAAAGTCATTCATATCGCAAGAATCATCACCGGGAGTCAACAATTGCAGCCAAGAAACCCTCTCGTAGAATTAATGGAACATGAGGTATGCGGTATTTGATTTTTAATACATTTTGAGTTATGTGGTGGTAACCATAAATTTGTGGATTAGACTTATTTATCCTATCAATCTGCTAAGAATAAAAAGTATTGTCCAAATTAAAATCATATAAAGAGGTTACAGTAACCATAGATTATAATAAGAATTTTGCTTGAAACGTAACCTTCCATGTCTAATTGTCAAACAAAATATAGTCAATGAAAAGCAACGTTGACAAAATACGTGCAATATCTCCTTGTTGGATGATGTTTTCATATTTTTTTCCTAAAAATGTTAAATATTAATGTGAAGATTTTTTTTTGGTGAAAATTAATGTGAAGATTTAATTTAGCTGTTAGGCATCTTATGCTAGACCACGTGAGAATTATAAGTAAAAAGCAAAAAAAGGATTTAGGTTATAACTACGATTATGGGGTAGAAAAGAAATTTCAATATGACAAGATGGTGGGAAGGAAGGAAAACTCTTTAAAAGAAAACCGGTTGATAACAGGTTCAGAATTGATTTTACTCATTTGGTTATGCTATGTAAAAACCGGTTGATAACAGGTTCAGAATCGATTTTATATCAAATCCAATTCAAAACCAAATTTTATCAGGAAGAAACCCCAAATTCAGAAAACATCACAACAACCATTACAACAATGCTCCTAACCTCTTCAAAACCTCAAAACAGCAATCAACTTTATCGCTGTTGACCTCTTGCCGCCTCTGATAAAGATCTAAAGTGAAGTATGGCTACTGTTCTGTCTCCCTCTTTGGTCTACAAATCCTAACTAAGACTGTGTAATCTAGATATTAAAACGTGTAAGGGTCTACAACATAGGGGAGGTAGTTGGATCATGAGTTAAGAGACGGGAATGAGCCTTTTATTATAATTTAAAACGGTTCAGTTATGGATAACCACATTTATTTAAGGTTGGATAAGTGGTCCATTTTCAAAAATAAAAAACAGTTTGACTTAAAACTGTTTAAAGGAAAAACCGTTTTTTTAGTTATGGATCGGACTAGTTAAGATTTGGTTTGGTTTAATTGGTTATTTTGAACACCCCTAATATTTGCTGGCTTTTAAATATTGAGCAATATTTTAGTGAGAGGGAATACACAAAATAATAGGCCACCCGAGAGTTGAAGTGTTAAAAGGTCATGCTCTCATATGGTACCAATGTTGGGTTAACTCAATCCGAATGCAATTTTTTCGACTTTCTTGAAGGCATTGCTTAAGTGGTTCCCATTAATGTTGCTTGAAGTGTAAATTTTACCTTTACTAGTGTTATATTACTTGCAAATTGCATACAATCAATGTCTGTTTGTCAGAAAAAATATGGTCAATGGTTAAGTGAAAAACATCCTTGATAAAGGGCAATATGGTGCGATAAAGATCATGCTACGTGTACGGTCTAGTGAAGGGTCAGATCCATTGTATGTATTTATAATATGCAACCTTTGTAAAAAAAGTAAGAAAGAAAAATTACCCTAATATGCCTGCAATATCTCCTTGCTGGTTGATGTTGTCAGATGATTTCCTAAAAAAATTCCACATTAATGTGAAGCGAGTGATTGTAAAAATCGGTTACGAATAAGGGTAACTCATTATGAGACATTGATCATTGAGAGACAACAAATCTATGTTGATAGAAGATATTGGAGAAAGAGCAGGAAATGATATTGTCCACCAAATTGTCTTTGGGAAATATAGTTAGTGAGGATCTCAAATTAGTTTCCCATAAGTAGTTAAAGCTGCACTAATATTTGAATCTCATATTGTGATTCATCTCTAATCCTTTTATGCTTTGCACCAAGGAGCTTCTTTTTGTTTGAATTGTAGCTAAGGAAGAATATTGTTATTGTTAGATAATATTTAATTTTGAAACATTTAAAGATAATAAAAGGGATATTGATACGAACCCAGACCCTGTTCTGACTCGCGAAGCACCTATGGAGAAGGGAGAGGACATTGTTATGAGGGAGAGGACAGAACCAAGAGTACGAAGACGACCAACGTGGCTTGAAGACTTTGTGACCGACAATAGTGGCTAAGTGAGTGGGCCTTGTAGGTGGAGGCCCTGGGCCATGTCGGTGCAGGCCCAAACGTTACACTTTTATGTCATTTAATTGGTGGAGGCCCAAACGTTACACTTTTATGTCATTTAATTGGTGGATGCTCAAACGTTACATTTTTATGTCATTTAATTGGTGGAGGCTCAAACGTTACACTTTTATGTCATTTAATTGAATAACAAGTTGGGCTTGTGATAGAGGCCCAACCGTTTTGTATTTCAATTGCATTGTGTCAGTCTTTAAATACAGAGTGGTATGAGCGGGAGAGGGATGAAAAAGTCTATTGTAACAAACACATTTCTCTCTTTCTTGAATTCTCTGGAGTTGCCGGTGTTCTCGAATCGACGTTGACAATAATATACGTATATTTTGAGTGCTGTTTGTGTGTTCTAGATAGTTTATACTATCAATTTGGTGCTTTCGTTGAGAGAAACTTCTGACCCATCCATGGCAGAGGGAACTCGCAGTACTATTAAGCAAGGTGCGTTGGAAGAATGCATGAGCCGACTGGCTCATCATGACGAGCAGTTTAATTCCATCGGTAACCTGTTGAGGGAGATGAATTTGAAATTAACAATGATGGAAAGAAAATTAGATCAGAACCATAAGAGCAAGACTAAGACGGAAGGGACTTCCCATTGAGGATTGGGGGATTTAATGCATTTAAATCTGTAAAGCTTACCATTCCAAGATTTTCTGGTGGAAACCCGGAACCTTGGATCCATAAAACCCAGCAATTTTATGGGTTTCACAACCTTACAGATCTGGAGAAATTTACTCTGGCTTCCTTCCATATGGACGGATCGGCTGAAAAGTGGTACCATTGGATGGATAGCAATGGTAGGCTAAGGACTTGGGAGCAATTTCTGGTAGCCCTCCGAGCAAGGTTCGGACCTTCACGCTATCGAGAACTGAGGGGAGAATTGGGGAGACTGACTCAAGTAACATCAGTTACCGAGTATCAAGCACAATTTGAACAGATGGCGAACCAAGTGATTGGGATTGATGACATCAGCCTTCAAGGTTACTTTGAATCTGGGCTCAAGCCAGACATACGCAAAGAGGTTCGTATGCACTTACCTGCATCTATAGAACAGGCCATTGATTTAGCTAAGTTAGTGGAAAACAAAATGAATGATAAAAGTCACATAAGAACATTCTCAAACAGAACCATACCTGTAGCTAGTGGCAGTAACTCACAAGGGCTTTTACCTGCACCTCAACGCAATCAAACAATGGGGCCTGTGATAAAAAAAGAGAATCTATCCCTTAAGCGATTATCATCGACTGAAATGGCTGAGAAAAGAGAAAAGGGCCTATGTTTTTACTGTGATGAAAAATACAATAGAAACCATGAGTGCAAAGGGAAAATGTTCCTTCTGGTGGTTCAGGATGAGGGGGATACAGCAGGAGACAGTGACCTTCGCGAATTGGAGCTGGAGCAGGAGGTTAGTAATGAGAAAATTGGAGGAGAAGACAATTCCATACCAGAAATCAGCCTACATGCTATGGCTGGTCAATACTCCACTAGTACCTTACGAATCAAAGGCAGAATCCATAACACATCAGTCCAAATATTGGTGGATGGAGGATCCACTCACAACTTCAAACAGGATCGTTTAGTGAAGTTATTGGGCTTAGAAATTCGACCAACTCAGAAATTTCAGGTGTTGGTAGGTAATGGAGAAAGGATGAGTTGCCTTGGGGTCTGTTCTCGTGTTCCTATAGGCATTCAAGGGCATGATTTTTTTTCAGACTTGTATGTATTACCTATACAAGGTGCTGAGGTCGTTTTGGGGGTACAATGGTTGTCAGAATGGGGAGATGTGACCATCAATTATAAACAGCTACTGATGAAATTTGAAAAAGGAGGTCAAAGAGTGGAAGATCATCAAATCAACTTGGAACTTGGAACAAAAACAGTAAACGTGAGGCCTTACAGGTATCCACATTTTCAAAAGACTGAAATTGAGAAAATGGTTAAAGAAATGTTACCTACTGGTATAATTAGGCCTAGTTTGAGCCTTTTTTCCTCTTGTCATCAAATCCACTTTGAATGCTTGGGCTCAGTGACTTACCGATTGCAGTTGCCGGAGCAATCCCGCATACATCTCGTATTCCATGTGTCGATCCTCAAGCCGTACCGCCAAAACCCCACCTTTCACAGCGCTCCACTACCTCCGGTGAGCTGGGACAACCATCCGGTGACCACACCACTTGCTATACTTAGGACCAGAGTCTTGCAGTTGGGAAATGAGGAAACTTTGCAGCTCTTAGTCCAATGGGAAGGATTACCGTTGGAGGATGCAACTTGGGTTCCTTATTCAAAATTTTCTCAAGCCTTCCCAAGTTTCGATCTTGAGGGCAAGATCGTGTCTTCAAGGGGAAGGGGAAATGATACGAACCTAGACCCTGTTCTGACTCGAGAAGCACCTATGGAGAAGGGAGAGGACATTGTTCTGAGGGAGAGGACATAACCAAGAGTACGAAGACGACCAACGTGGCTTGAAGACTTTGTGACAGACAATAGTGGCTAAGTGAGTGGGCCTTGTAGGTGGAGGCCTTGGGCCATGTCGGTGCAGGCCCAAACGTTACACTTTTATGTCATTTAATTGGTGGAGGCCCAAACGTTACACTTTTATGTCATTTAATTGGTGGAGGCTCAAACGTTACACTTTTATGTCATTTAATTGAATAACAAGTTGGGCTTGTGATAGAGGCCCAACCGTTTTGTATTTCAATTGCATTGTGTCAGTCTTTAAATACAGAGTGGTATGAGCGGGAGAGGGATGAAAAAGTCTGTTGTAACAAACACATTTCTCTCTTTCTTGAATTCTCTGGAGTTGCCGGTGTTCTCGAATCGCCGTTGACAATAATATACGTATATTTTGAGTGCTGTTTGTGTGTTCTAGATAGTTTATACTATCAGATATATCCACAATGGATAGGTTAGATGGTGCATTGGTGCTAGAGGAAATAGATCGCTTTATGCATTTTGAAGAAAAACGGGTAAGTGAAATATAGCATAGAAAGCAACCAAGTGTATTTTATTTATGTACCAGAGCCATGTTTGTTGTGGTCTACAAAATATGTTTGGTAGTGGATAACCAAGCGTTTCAATTTTGGACACCACTTATGATTTTAAAACTTATATTTATGTTCCCACTGAAGACTCCTAAGGACAAAAGAATTTGAATAAACTCGCAACGTGTTTTAAACTATTTTGCTATTTTTTATCTACATTTCTCTACCTCTATTCCCCGTCCTACAAAAAAAAAAAAAAAAAAATCAGTTCGGTCTAACATTATCTTTTTGGATGATAATATTTTTTCCTTTTTTGGCTTCCACATGATATCAGGTTAGAGTTTGTGATACTTGCGGGGATGTGGGATACGACAAAGATCTTTTTATGTGTAACAAGTGTTCGGATGGGGCAGAGCACAAGTAAATACTTCAATCTCTTGCATCCTTGTATCTATTTTTTGTGATCTACATGTCTACATAGTCTTTTTTTCCTCTTATTTTTCGGGAAGTAAAATTCAGTGTGTTTTGTTTCTCATTCATCAATCAGTTATTGTATGCCTGTTAAGCTGGACAAAGATTCTAATGTTGAATGGACTTGTCAAGTGTGCATGCCGAGGCCAGGGACCAATAAATTAGTGGAGGATGGAGTTGAAGAGGCAACCAAAACAACAAAAGGGTCCCTATCTGAAAGTTCAATAAATCTTGAATCTAGTGGAAGTTCAAAATTAAGATTTAGATTTTCATACACTGGAAAAAAAGGGACAAATGGTGAGAGTTCTACATCTTGTTTATCGGCTAAGAGGCATCGAGTCCCTTTAGAAGCTCAGTCTGTGAAAAAAGCAAAGGCTATTGATAAGAGTGTTGCATGCACCAGGTCATTCAAACCATACAACAAAACTCTACTTCACAAGGACTTCTCTTGCAAGAAAATTGAAAAGGTGAAAATGAAATCAAGCAATAAAATTGTTTATTCTGTTCCCCAAAATCCTTCCAATTCTCAAGGGAAAACAAAGCCTCCTCATGCTTGTGGTGATATTCTTCCAACACCACATGTGAGCACCTTAGCTGAGTTAGACAAAAAAGAAAGGGCTCTTGAAAAAAGTGTTATATCTGCAAAAGCATCCAATTCAAGAAATCATTCTCTACTAAGTTGGGAACCTCTATCCAAGAAGTTTGGGAAGAGGAAATTGGAGGCTGCTGGTAATGTTACTTCTCTGAAGCAAACTTCCTATAATAATAAGGAAAAGGCAAAGTTACCTTATTGTTCAGGTGATGAATCACCAAAATTGGATTCACAAACTCAAGTAACACAGGACAAATGTAAGACATATTTATATATATATATGGCAAATGATTTGCTATTTTGTTTATTGATTAAAGATAATTTTCTTAAATCTATAGGTTCTCTTTTTGCAGGCTTTCTGTTGAAGTCAAGATCATCCAAAGTTGCCAATTTGAAATCTAAAGGACAAGTGACAAAGGATGGTTGTTTGCAAAATCACAAGGATAAGAGGAATCCATCTTTTCAAGATGATAAAAAGGGAAAACATCCTAAAAGGGAATTTAGATCTATGAAATTTAATGGGAAATCAAATGATAGTTGTTCTGATGTTCTCTTAGCAGATGCATATGAGTTATGTAACCCTGCAATGTGCTTGCCAAGATCCCGTTTTCGTAATCTTGATGCTGTTGAAAGTTCTAGACAATTAGATAGCAGATCACAAGCAAGCAATCACAACACTCGTAAAAAGCCAAATTGTCCGAAAGAAATGAAGAAAAATGAGAGCCAGCAAGCTAAGAACCTAACAGAAGTTGTTACACCAAAGACCATATATAAGTTATCCAGTGGTCCAACTTACGATGAAAAGTCCCACCTGAGCGACTTTGCCGAGGTTGAAGCAGCAATTCTTACACGGGATTTCGCAATCCCAAAGCCTCTTTACTCATGGCTGTACGACCATTTTTCTTTATCTTCTAATTTAACTATTTAGCTTGTTTTGCTTTAAGAGTGTACTATTTTGAAATTTCTTATGTATTTTGATGATTCATGCAGAGGCAAATTTCAGATACACAGTGAGGGTCCAACAAAGACTTTTGATGGGATTCAAGCTCACTTATCAACTTGTGCATCACTTAAAGTTCTTGAAGTTGTGGACAGACTTCCTGAGATTATTATACTAGATGAACTACCTCGCTTGAGGGTTTGGCCATCTCAGTTTTTGAGGACTCCAACCACCGAAGAAAATATTGCACTCTACTTTTTTGCAAATGATGCTGATAGGTTTGTTAGGCCATTCTTTGTAACTAATAAGCTCGGTTTTATATTGTCTACTTACGCGTATATTTTTTTCGCAGCTATACAACATATAAAAGATTGATGGACTACATGATCAAAAATGATTTGGCTCTAAAAGCAAAATTGGATGGGGTTGAGCTTTTGATTTTTCCATCCAACATTCTGCATGAGAAATCCCAACGTAAGAAATAGTCTTTTACTCATCTATATTTTGAGATTTTTTACTATGTTGGTATCTCTTGTTGGATAAATTTTAAATGTCCTTTTTTTATTAACGAGTCAATTAGAAATATTAATGAGTCAGTTATCTTAGTTAGAATATTAATGAATCAGTTATAAAGTAATGAGTCAGTTATGTCAATTATAAAGTAATGAGGATGTTATGTGTGGAATTATGTTGGTCAGTTTTATAGCTTATAAATAGTCTTTGATAGTTTGTATGATGTGTAGATCAAGAGAAAAAAGAGAAAGAGCAAGAAAGCAAGTATAGAAAAGAAAAAGTTTTTTTTGTAGATACAACAACAAGTATGGTTGTCTCTTGGATCTACGTGGATATTCCATTCTAACATCTCTAATACTATTCCTGGCTACTTCTTTAGATTTCAACTACATGAACGTATATGTTTGCATTCCTTTATCTGATTTTATTCCTTGCTCTACTTGTTTGTGAATGGCAGGTTGGAATCAGATGTTCTTCTTCTGGGGTATATTCAAAGAACGAAAGGTGAATAACTCAGCAATCACACAAAGGTCAAATTCTGTAGAGGTATTGGCATGCATGAAATTGCTTTACTTATTGTTATTTGACTCACAAAGATATGAAAAATATTTCTCATTTCCATTACTTATAATATAAACCTATTCACTAAGCAAGTGTAATCAGCACTAATGCATACTTACTACTGTCTTGCAGCTAGAAAACAGAGATACTGTGAAAAGTGGGGCATTTGATCTCAATGCTTATCCTCAAGATGGCGAAGACATAGCAACAGTTGATAAAATTCCTGACTTTGACAGCATAGGTTGTTCAAGACCTTCAGGAGACAGAATTTTGTTGGTTGGAGATAGTTCTAATGGTAAAGGAGGAGAGGCTGTGGATCTTAATCTTTCACCGTGGCCTGAAAGTGAAAAACCAGAAAATGCTTCTTTAGGGGTTGAGGAGGAGCCATCAACATCACTCTCTCTTGCACCACTTTCAACTGCAATCCATGAGGAAAATCTAGACCCCCTCGATTATCAAATTGCGGATGCTTTGATTCTTCTCTCTAAGGACAGGTTTTGAATGCTGCATGTGAAGAAGTGCTCTTGTTTATAGTTTACCTTTTTATGTTGTGTGTCACTGGATCACAGTGATATTAATAATCCATCCATTAACATTAGAAACTAGAATGGAACCTTGCTTGTTTTTCGTTTCCTGTATCTGTTTTGGCGCCGGTGTATGGCCCTGGATTTTATACTCTGCAATAAGTTGTTTTTTTAATCAGTTTTTTATTTTTCTGGGCTTTTGTTGTTGGTGCATGCGTAGTACTAGGCCATGGAAAACATTGGGCTGGGCCGGGCCAATACAAGAACATGACTAGCCAGTTGAACAACGTTTACATTCCAAACTTATAAATGGATTCGTCATCCAATTACAACTTTGTGGTATGATTAGTGTATATCTAGAGACATCAACTAGGACCAAATGGTGGTAGCTCAGTTCGCACATAGGAGCTGAATAGGTGGGATAAGAGCATGTGTTCGATCCTCCCCAGTATCATCTTTGGTAGGAGTTTAAAGCCTTAATTCTGAACCCGTCCCGAATCAGACTAATCGTGAACTAGGGTATCCAAAAAAAAGAGATATCAACTAGACCTACCGAGCACATTACAGAGTAAGTTAATTTTAAGTTGAATTTATTCAGGTTAAAATTATTGCAAGTTAGGAAGTTACTGGTTTAGTTGGGTCTTTATGCGGGTCATGAGTTCGGTGTACTAGACTATATTATATATATCATTTTTTAATTATTTTATTCTTAAACTTCATCATTATTTTTCTTTTGCATAATTCAAGTGTTTGTCAGCATCAAATAAAACAATTTTTTATTATGCAAATATTAATTTACATTATCAGCAAAAGTAATGGTAAAGCTTTTCACATATTATATAAATGCGGATGACATTCATTTTGTGGTGTATTTGAATTTTCGATATGCAGACAACACTATTTTTTTCTTTAGTTTGTTTTCATTTATTGGCGGCGAGGATGGTCCAATTGTAATTTTCTCGTGACCTCTCTACGATTCTGTTCGAGAAACACAAATGCTGAGAGACAAAGAAATAAAGCTTACATAGCCCACATTGTCATTGTTCCCAAAGTAAGTGACAAAGAAATAAAGCTACACAGCCACATTGTCATCGTTCACAATGCGATTGCTCTACAGTGATCTTCTAAGTGACTACGACTATTCCTAAAATCCCATTAAGAGCTTCAATGAAAATTCCGCATATCTATGGAGAAATCATATATATTATAAATTAGAAAAGAAAAAAAAATATTTTTACATCTGTCCTTTGTCATATTGCATTTTTTTGGCACAACATGTCTATTCATTGGGGGTTACGAGCGAATCTTCTAGCTGTTGAATTAATTATATATTGGCCATGTTTGTATTATGCTGCTTTCTTCCTTTAAACTGGCTTTTGCATTTTAAAACTCTTATTTATTTCTTGTTATTTAATAATGCTCATTAGCTCTGACCCTCGGGTGTCGTTTCTGTTCAACGTTATTATACTTTGATCGAGATTCTGCGTGACCCAACGAAGATTAATTCGTGAACATTCGTGGCTGGATTTGCATCACAAATAAAAAGTGATACAATAATTAAACATAAAGGATCAATCAGGTATTCAATACATGCATGTTTGAAATATTCATAAGCGCTTTTGGTCAAGCAATCACATGCCTAATTTTAAATTTTAAAAGTTGCTCAAAATTAAAACCAAAATGAAATAATTAATTATATTTTAGATTTATCTAGTTTATCTTGTTTTCTATGATCAGAAAACTATTAAATATCTAAAATTTAATACTTTTATTACTAAATTCTAAAATAAAAACTAAAAAATAAAGAATTAAGTAGCCTTTGTTAATGTATGATTTGTTAAGCAATTTTATTCATTCTTTTCTTTATTGAACAAGATATTTAGCAAGAATTTTGTTTTCTTCATATCTTACGATATGTGATTGAGCAATTTTACCTTTTCCGGAAAGTGGCGACATGAGAATTTATATAAATTTGATTCTAAAAATTAAAAAATAGTTATAATTTTTATGATTATTTTTATAAATCAAGCCTTATCAAACAGGCTTTTTTTTTTTTTCTTTCTGAAAATCAAAAAAATTATGTTTGCAAGCAGAATTTAAACAGGCGCAAAAAGTCGCAATTTGTTTTGTTTGACAACTTCTCCATTTTAAATCGTATGATCTTTAAATTCAGCAAGATAATTTTACCAACAATATAGTCAGTATTAAATATATTTTTAGGATTAAATTTTTAATTTGGGATCTTTTTATTTTTTATTTATTATTAAGTATTTTATTTATTAAAGATATTTTGTGCATTTTATATAAAAAGGAACATTTTCAATATTCGAAGAGTTAAACGATGTATATTGTAATTAACCTAAGAACTTAAGTGATAAATTTAAAATCATAGTTAAGTTATACACACAATAATAACGGCAAAGAACATAGCTTGTTAGCTTACCCCCAAAAAAAAAAAAAAAAGAACATAGCTTGTTTGGCACCTCATTTTTTAAGATAAAAATCACTTTTAACTTAAAGCTAAAAAAAGTGCTCTCAAAATAAAGCTAAAAGCTATTTGATAATTTATATAAAAAAATTAGCTTAAAAGTTGTTCATTTCAAAAAAAAATACACATTTCAAATCAAGATGATACAACTTAAAAAAAATTCTTCCTAGAACTTTTGGCTTTTGGATTTTTTCTTTATATAAAAAAAAAATTATTATAAAATATTTTGTAAGAACCTACATGGCCTCCTTCTATTTATAAAGAGAAGATAAGGTAAAAAAAAACATCTCAAACAGGCACCGAGAAGTAAAGGTCCATTAATAGTTTTATAATTATATCTTGGGTTGTTTTCATTTTGTCCTTTAACATGACACAACAAAGTTTCCTACACAAACAATATTTTGTGGGGCTCACACTTTTTAAAACAAAAAAAATAAATAAAAATTAAGGCACGCAAAACGAATCTCTATAACATTACACAATCACTTTTCCTATAACATAACTCTTATAAACCCTTATATCTTTGTAACAATAATCATAGGAAAAAAAAAGTATAATCTATTTTCATTAAAATAATAACCAGGTTAAGTCTGAAAAGAAAAAACTAGTTTGAAAACAACAAGTAGTGCTTGGTCCAAAGTTAAAACTTGAGAAGCGATTTGTTTCGTTTTGTCTGTTTCGTGGGGCAATGCCCCATGTATTTACCAAAAAAAAAAAAAAAAAAACTTGAGAAGCGGCACAAAGGGAGCTCTCATTAATAGAAAGAAAAATTTAAGTATTTTTATATTCTTAAAAAAGCGTATACAATAATTGTTGAAGATTATGAGTATGAAAGAGAAGGGTTTAGAGTTGCTTGAAACCAAGAGATATCAAAGTTTGGAATACTCAATAGTGTTACCTACAGCTTAGGAAACCTTAGATATAATACAACCTATTAGGCTCCAACTCATATAGACCAAAACAACCATGCTTTCACCTATTGGGCTTATATGTGAACATATTATTGGATTATATTATTAATATATCTAACAATCTCTTCCTATGTTCACCTTATAGCACAATCCAATAAAGTGATCAATGTAATGTTCAAACAAATATGAATTATTCATATCCAGTCCAAGACAATTAACTCGGATCAATCAAAGAGTTTTAACGGTAAAATATTAAACTCAATTGTCATTTTCAATCTAAATAAATAAGTCAACATTATTATGAATCTGTTCTGAGACCAACATACTAAAATAAATATTTAGAATTTTTAGATTCAATCTAAACTCATCCAAATCCCAACATCCAAAATAAGAAAAAATGTTCATAAAATAAAGATAGTAAAATGTAAGTTTAAATTATCAAAATTCTTAAAATCAAGCATATACTCTAAATGATATATTCATTCATCAAGGAGGTGATCTTAGTCAAGATCTTTCTCATTAAGCTCTCCTCCATCTCTGTCATCCTCTATAGAATATCAAGTATGAATTTCATATTATTATGAATTCAATCAGTTGAATAATCTACCAAAGATGTCTAGTTCTACTAAAAGAACTTAGCATCATATAATCAGGCAAAGAAGAACATATATTAATGTTAGAAAGCATTGTAATATCATGTACATAAGCATTAAGCGAGTTTCATAAATTATGAACAAGGCGTAAACAGTTTCTTTTGCAAAGAGCCATAAACTTAAGTCTATTTGTAAGAGAATAACTATTGTCTAGTTTCAATGAAGAGGACAATAGTCAAGTCACTTACAATAACCTGGTCATGTGATGTCAAGTTTCAATTAAGAACAAGACCCACAGGCTTTTATGCAAACTACTATTTCAATGTTTCAATTTGGAATGTCACAATTAATGATTCCTCAAAGTGAAATAATCTAGCATCAAGTTTGGAATGAGATCATTTAACCAAAAGGATGGTCCAACCTGGTTAGATTGTATCATCAAGTTTGTAATAACACAAGTTTCCCAGGTAAAACCTTTGAATCAGGTTCAAGTTATCTTCATCAAGTTTGGAATAAGACAACTTATCCTTTTCAAATTAATCAACAACATGAACATCAATGAAACATACAAACAATGCTTATCATTTTGGCCAACAAAAAAAAGATTCAATAATTCAAAACACACAATTAAAAGGTAAGTAAATGGTAATTAAGACTTGTCTATATAGTTTTTAACCCTATTTCCCCCACTATTTTGAATAATCGATCTTTAGGCATATCTTTTGCCAGAGAATCAGCCAAGTTATCCTTCGATTTCACATCGATCAAGGTGATAAATCCTTGTTTTCTCACGTAATTCAACAACGCATGTCTCAATCTTATATATCTGGCTAGTTTCTTTTTGTAGTTGGGATCACAGACCCAATGAAAATTCTTTATATTTCCTATATTATTTTTATAATTTAATTAGTTTGTTTGTTTTATTCTACCTGTGTTAATTTTTTCATATCCTGATTGAAATTGGCCACTCTAATTATAGGGCTTTGAGGGTTAGGACTCACAATAAACATATTGAGGTTTTAATCTGGACAAGAATAGAATAATAATTTGTGCATGACCGAAACATAGGCTTACATAGATTGCAGACTTTTAATTCATTTACTTAATGCTTAATTCAAGAGGGATTACTAAGATACTAGGATTCTAATTGGGTTAAAGGATTGAAATCACTAAGACATTAGGGTTCAAATAATTTATAGGAAAATAATGAATTTTCTTAGCAAACCAATTAGTTAATTATAAAATACAATATAGAAATATAAGGGAGGATCGGAGGTGAAGTGCATCCTGGCTACAGTATTTTTATAATTTTTAATCCATCTTATATTTTCTTGACATTCTTGATTTCTTCTTATGCTTTTTAATATTATTGATTTTAATTTTTTTTTACAATTACAACAATCAATCACTTTCACAACAAAATCAATTTCCTTTTCCAACTTAAGGAGAATAGTTAAATTAGTACTTGGTTCATTAATCCTCGAGGGAACGATCTTTACTTATCACTTTTATTACTTGAAACGAACGGTATACTTGCATATTTCGCAACACATAATCTTTAGTACCTTTAAGATATCGCAACAGCCTATCGAGGGGATCCCAATGCTATTTAATAGAATTACTAGTTAAATGACTCAGCATGCCAACTGTAAAGGCTATGTCAGGTCTAGTGCAACTTGCAGCATATATGAGACTATCAATCAGTTTTGAATACTTTAACTGATCCACACTGGTTCTTCAAGAGGACTCAGTCTTTTATTATAATCACATGGTGTTTCACTCATTTTGCACTCACTGTATCCCTAGGTAGAAAGTAGCTGCTCAATATAATGAGTCTGGCTAAGGGAGATAACTTGTCTATCAAAGCTTACTTTCATACCAAGAACGGTATTAGTAATACCAAGATCTTTCATGTCAATTTTTTTAGCTAAATTAGCTTTCATGTCACTCACTACAGAATGATCAAAACAAAGGATTAACATGTCATCCACTAGTTGTCTTTACATCCATTTCATGCACTACATAATGTTCAATAGATGTCAAAGCAAAAAAGAATTCTTATAATTGATAGATAACACACAGGTGAGTCGACACCAAAATAGCCTAGTTCACTTTGTTGTCTATAGCCTTTAGCTACTAAATGTGCTTTGTATCTGGGTATCGATTCATCACTATTCAGTTTCTTTTCACTACTAACTTACAACCTATAGCCTTAGCCCATTTCGGCAAATTGACTAGCTATAAAATATGATTATGCAGCAGAGAGCTCATTTCATCATCTATGGCTTATGCCCTCAGTATAGATTCCCTAGATCTCATTGCTTCCTAATAGGAGAATGGATCATCCTCTAGATGGTAAGTGACAAAGTCCTTGTCAAAGTCTTTGGGAACTCTCTCTCTCTCTCTCTCTCTCTCTCTCTCTCGCAGATACTCTAACTAGAACTGATTCAACAGCCAGTTGTGTGGGGTAAGTGTCAGAAGGGATTGCTTAAGATTCTATAAGAGATTCTAAAATCATATCTGTATATCCAGAAAAAATCAAGTCGTGATCTTTGATAAACTTATTTTCAAAGTATTATGCATATCTGGATTCTATCACTGCAATTGTAGATAGATCCAAAAATCTATTTGCAAGACTGTCTTCTGCACTTCCTAGATATACGCAAGTAATGGTTCTAGGTCCCACCTTAGGTCTCTTAGGATCTTGTATTCTTACATAAGCAATACATCCCAAAGTCTTAAGAGTATCATATCTACAAGAGCACTTATGCCATATCTCATAAGGAGTGATAGAAAACTTAGAGTGTTGCAACCTGTTCAAGATGTGATTGGCAGTTAGAACTGCTTATCCTCAATAGGAGGAAGGCATGCCAGTTGTAAGTAACATAGAGTTTAACATTTCAGTTAATATCCTATTCTTGCGCTCAGCAACACCATTTGATTGGGGTGAGTAAGGAGCAGTGGTTTCAAGTATTATGCCCTCTGAAGCGCAAAATTCCTTGAACCCTGTCATTGTGTATTCTCTTCTTCTATCTCTCCTAAACCTCTTAATTTACAAGTTGAGTTGATTTTCTACTCATGACTTGAAAATCTTTAATCTTTCCAAAGCTTCATCTTTCGATTTCAAACAATAGACATGACAATATCTAGAAAAATTGTCTATGAAAGTTATCAAGTACTTCTGAACACCTCTAGTAACATAATTTCTAAAGTCACAAAGGTCAAAATGTGTTAGATCAAGAAATTATGTCCTTTTAGAAACCAACTTAAAAGGTTTTCTGGTGATCTTAGTTTGTACACATACTTCACATTTGTCAAATCGAATAGAAGCATTTAATGGAGTATCAAAAGTTTTAGCTAGATGTTTCATTTCCCTGTTGTTCACATGACCAAGTCTATTATGTAACAACTTTGGATCAATCAAAGTTGAAATCACGTGGTTTATGCTCACAGTATCTAAACTCAATCTATACATACCATTAATCATGAATGCACAACCAAAATAACAAGAGTTAACAAATAAAATTACTCTACCATTCATAGTTGAGAAAGGCATACAAGCTTTATCAAGCAAAGATACCAATTTCTTTTTATGTAAAAGTACTACTCTAACTTGTTTTAGAGTTAGTAGTTTACTAGAAGAAAACACTAAACTTATAGTTGAGAAATACATATTATATTTATCTAGCAAAGATATAAATTTTCTTTTAAGTAAATATACCACTCTATTTACCAAAAAAAAAAAAAAGATATCACTCTAACTTATTTTAGAGTTAGTAATTTACTTGAAGAAAGCACCAAATTTGCAGTTCCAACATGAGTCACATCTGTGCAATTTTCCACTATCTCTTTCATTTCTATGACGTCAGTGAGTAAATTTCTATCATTTGTAGTATGACAGGTAGCACCGCTCTCCAACCACCACTCAGAAGAGACAGTGGCCTTTCCATTCTTCATCATTTTATGAAAGCTTGAGGCTCAGATTCATTAGTTAACATATTAGCCTCAGTTTATGGTGTGTTATTCTTTAATTTATTTGGTAGCTTACACTTTACTTCCCTGTGATCCCACTTTTCACATTTATGACACTTGCTTTTCTTCTTTTAAAGATAGTCTTTTGGCCTCTAACTATGAAGAGGATTCACCTTTTGGTGACTTGGACTTCTTTTGAGATTTATTGGAATGTGAAACTAAGTAGGCAATCAACTTTTATTGTCCTATTTGTTCCAAACACTTCCTAGACTAGTTTTGATACTAAATATAAATAAACCTCTTTAATTTATCCAGTTCAGTTTGTTCTTCCAGTCTTGAAAAAACTCCATTCAACAGGTAGTTTACTCAATGCAAGATCGACAAAAAGATTATCAGACATATCAGATTTATCATCTTTTAGCTTGTTCATTATGTCGACTAATTTAATTAATTAAGTGGTGATTCTTGAATCCATAATAAATTTGAATTCATAAGAAAGAATTCTCTTCTAAGAGAGTTTTGGAGAACCCCTCTTGTTTTTGGAACTAAACATTCAAATGATCTCATATCTTTTTCGTCATCTTACGCTCACTACAAGTCATAGCTAGACAAAGATTTAGAGAATTTAGCAAACAATCCATACGTAAACTTAATTAATATTATTTTTTAAAATTTCTCCTCAAATTTAGTTTATATTGTCAGCTATAATAAAATAATAAGTATGTAAATATTTATACAGGTAACAATAGTTCTATTTACATCATCTATCTGTACAGTGGCGGACGCATGAATTTTATTGAGAGGGAGCGAAAAATAAAAATACTTCTTCATAAATAAAAGTACTTCAAATACAATACAGACCTAATATGCAAAAAAAAAAAAATTGATAGAAATCTATTACAGAAATTAAGATCACTCCACTTGACTCTTACTATACGTGTTTTCATATTGTTAAACTCATCTACAATAAAAAAAGATCCAGAAAATGTTTAAATAAATTACAGATAAATAAATAAATTAAAAAAAATGTATGTTGAAATGCATTGTACCTAAATGATGGTTGGAAAAGCTGTTGAATCCAGTAAAATTATTCAAATATATCATCAAGATATATTGCACAACAATACTCGAGCAAGCTAACCAACATTGAAAAGTAAACACTTCTATATCTCAGAGTCCAAAAAATAAGAAAATACAGACTAAAAAAATACAGTAACAGATCAGTAAATGAAGCATTTGAAAATTTGAAATATTACAAGTCCCCAATAAAGATGTTGTTATGCTCTATTTTCACCTTGAGTTTTGATTTATTTTTTAATTTATTGGTTCATCCTTGTTTTGATTTTTTTTTAATTTATTTGTCCAACATATATTATTCTTTCAGTTTGAAAAGTAATCCTTAATAAAATATTAAAGCATTAAAAAACATTAACGCAACGAATATGAGTATAAAAAATGTTAATCAGTGGAAGATAATGAATCGAAACAAAACATTCAAAACATGGGAAAAATATGAACGAATTTCGAAACAAAACAATTAAATAATAGTAGCATTGTTAATTTCATAAAAAAAAATAGAGATAGTGAGAGATCTGAGCTGAGAAGATTTGTTAAAATTGAAAAAGAGAGATGGGTTTTTTTCATGGGGATGCAGATGGGGCCATGATTAAGAGTAGTGTGATATGTTATATTGTCATGGAGAATAATTTTATATTATACAATTTTTAAAACAAATAATTTAATAATATTACTAAAATTTTATATATATATATATATATATATATATATATATATATATATATATATATTTAAAAACAGTTTCTTTAAATTTTGGGGCTGTATCTGTATGCTCCCCGAGAAAATATGGCTCCAAAATTTCCCAGTTAATAATTGAACGCATCATTCAATTATTGACTTTAAATACAAAGAAAACATTTTCCTCATTTAATAAATGCTCTAAATTCAGATATTATGTTGTGGCACCAAGGGGTGTTAATGGGTCGGGTGGGGTTAAGCTTTGGTATTGAAATGTTAGACGTGTGTTTAATTGTGTCAGATTGAACTAGTCTGGTACCTATTATGAATATAATTATTGATTTGTGACCTGACTTATTTACAAAAAAAAAAAAACTCTAACTTAGTATGTTAGCTTATTATAATAAAATAAGACAACAAATTTTTTTCCAAACAGACTATTCGATCAACAATATTAATTATTCCACAAAGATTCATGAACTCAATGTATATCTAAACAGCATAATATAAAACAAAATTATTCAAAAAGTTTGCTTAACCAATAAACTAAATTAGTACAAAATCTTGCATATCCAAAAAAATAAAACACTACAAATTATGTGTAAACAATTTAATATACTCGTATCAAACAATTTAATATATTGCATCCTCCTACTTGTAGATACAATGTATGTTTTGATGATAACAAAGTGGCAACAATAAAAAGAGAAGTGCATTGATCAATAGCGAAAAGCATCAATCATATGTGGATTTTGAACATGTATGATGTAGCCACACAAAAAGAGTAATGTTATATCAAAGTGGCAAGATCATTGGATCAAGAGCAACAAGGGATAATTAGAAGAGCAACACCAAGATCAAAGATAACTAACCATGATGAAAAATGATCAAAACCAACAAAGTGTCAAGCATTGTCATATCCAACAAGTCAAAGCATTAAGTTCAAGAAAAGATCCAAGACACAAGACATAAAGCTAAGACTAAAATCATATTTGGAATATATCTTTAGGACTTAGAATATATGTGAGGGTATATGGTAGATTGCATTGCATGAGCTCAAAGTTTTTCTCAAAGTAAACATGTTTTTCAAATTGCATAATCAAGATGTTTTTCAAACATGTTTTTCAAATCCATGGAAAAGATCGTTGACATATTTTATAAATTCAAAACATATTTATCAAGTCAAGATCTTTCACAAAAAGTAGTTGGAAGCAAGCTAGAACACATTTGAAGTTAAAGTTTGTTGCTTAATTTCGCTGCTGCCTTCGATACAAATTTTCGTATCTAAGATGATGGATTTGGATCTTGTGTTCTTCATAAAAGTTGTAGATCTCTCTTTTATCTTTCCAACAAGACAAAGATCACATCAATCTGACAAGTATAACTCAAATTATAGCCAAAATATGAAACCATGTTCTTGCTGTCAAGTTTTAATTACCACTGCGATAGATCTCAACGGCTAATTTTTCAAATGAGATCCCAACGGCTATAAAACGGCTAGTTTTTCAAATGAGATCCCAACGGCTATAACGGCTAGTTTTCCAACGGCTAGTTTCCAACGGCTAGTTTTCCAACGGCTATAAACGGCTAGTTTTCCAACGGCTATAAACGGCTAATTTTCCAACGGCTAGTTTTCCAACGGCTAGTTTTTAGAAATACTATATATGCATTCCCAATGACTCAAAAACATAAGAGCATTATTTCTACACACATTAAGTATACTTTGAGAGCTTCTACACTATCACTTGCATATTCTTTCATATATTTCAAAGATCAAATATATTTGAGCTCATATCTTGAAAATCCATATACCCATAGTGCTTCAAATTGTATATCCACACTTTGAGAGTGTATATTCATTTCCAAATATTTCTCCTCTTGTATTCTTGAGTTGAAAGGGTTGTGAGACCCATTGTTTGAAAGGTCACCAAATTCCTAAGTAAATTTGGAGTGAAAAATTGTAAGGCATCAAGAGCCCGAAGTCTTGAAAGGTATCCAAGAACCCGAAGTCTTGGAAGATTGTAAAGGTTTGTCAAGCACCCGTGAAGCTTGACCATTAGTGAAAGAGTTAATCGAGCGACTTCAGTGTGGACGTAGGTCACAAGTGGTGGTGACCGAATCAGGATATATAGTGTTTGCAATTCTCTAAACTCTAAACTCTTTATTTCTATCACTTTAATTGCTTCTTTGATATCTTGTCTGTGCTAGTATAAGTTCTACAATTGTGATACATTATATGTTATGGATTGTTTGAATGCATTGATTAGCTTTTCATATGTCAAAGTGTGCTTGAAATGATTATTTAAAAACTAGAAGGGGGCTTTTGCGAAAATCTTGTAATACTCAATTCACCCCCCTCTTGAGTATGGAAGCCACATTCCTCCTATTGTCCTACATAAAAAAACAAGTCAGGTTATTTTTGACATTCAATTATAATATCATAAGACATAAATTAGTAGTATAAAAAATATAAAATAAAAATAAGAGTTGGTATATCATATCAACTTAGTAGGTTCAAAGATTAGACATTTGAATTGGAGTATGATGCATTTTTATTAAATAAGCTTTTGCACAAGTCTAAATCTATATATAATAACCAAAATAAGTGATTGTTTGGATCATCTATTTTTCACGTTAGAAGCTATTTATAAGTATAGTTAGGCCAAACAGGTTTTGAGAAAAGTTATTATAATGAAAAACTCTTTTTTTTATAATGAAGAAAAAAGCTAACAACTAAAAACTCATATAAGGAGCTTTTTTTTAAGCTTTTATATGTTTTTCTTAAATTGTGTAACAATCTCTATAATTAATTGGTATAGAGGGTATCACATTAGTTCTTAAAATTTATTTTATATTAAAGAATATTATAATCTAGCGTAGCGGATATAAAGAAAAATTCTTAAAACTTAATCCAACATAGACAATAAGTTAAGTGTGCTAATACATCTAGAATAGATTAGATATATCTTTATCTAAATTGATGATAGACTAAAATACATCATTCTCTAAATTGAAAGAAAATTGTCTCTCCTCTAAAGTTGCTCCACAGGCATAAAAATTTCTCCAACTCTAGTATCCGTACTGACATGTTTACTTTTCTGGAAAGGTTAACATAAAACAGATAAAAGTGAGAAAAATATCAGTAATATTGAAGTTTTCTAACTATAACCATTCCAGCCGCAATAATATCAGAAATATCATTCTCTCAAGTAATTTCATAAAAATGAAATAATATCATAAATAATAATAATAAATTGTGTAATATTTAACTGAAGCTAATTTAAATGCCCAATTTTGTGGGTCTCTACATGTGAAAAGTTCTGGGCGGAGTTCAAGTCATGATAAGGCGTCCCTTACCCTAACTATCTGATCCCAAATTTTTATGGGTCAGTTCACAACAGTAACATACGGTTAAAATTTACGCATTCTTTTAATATTTACTTGGTACCACATAAATCATCAGTCAATAATCATTTTCTTTTTTTAAAAAAAAGATTTTAGAATTAAATAGTAATAAAGCTAAAGATAGTTACCTTTAAAAATCTTTAAAAGAATTGTTGAAATTAAGAAAAAATGAGAGAAAGTTTTTATCTCTCAATATTACCTTTTTTCTTTCCCTTCTTCTTCTTCTTCTCTCTCTTATGTTTACTATAAGGAACAAGTGCATCTTATATATATATATATATATATATATATATATATATATATATATATATATATATATATATATCGGCCACTTTAGATAAGGTTATCTACAGCTATTATTTTTAACTATGCTCTCTCGGGAGAACATAGTTATAACATTAAAATTGCTTTTTTCTCTCTCTCCACATCAACAAACAAGTTCTGAAAAGTAAGTGATGAGAGAGAAAAAAAATAACTTTAATATTATAACTATGTTCTTCCGGGAGAACATAGTTAAAAATGATAGGTGTAGATAATCTTTTCTAAAGTGATTGTATAAATATTTACCTATATATATACACACACTCCTGTTGGTTCTCTTTCTTTCTTTTTTAAATATCTTAAGCTTTCATCATCATTATTGCATCACCAATATTATGCCACTAAATTTGGCTTCGAGGGCAAACAAATGACTTGGTCTTTTTTTTTTTTTTTAATATTACACATTGTGTGCTTTTTTAATGAAGAGTTATAGAAATATACGAAAATATAATTTTATTGAAATATGTGTTTTTAAGCTAAATTTTTTAGATAATTATCAAACAACTTTTAATTTTGTTTTAACTATAACTTATAAGCAGCTTCTAGCTTAGAAAAGAAAAAATTAAAGATACTCTAAATGAGTTACACGAGAACTACAGACTATACCAAAGACCCTATCTATTTTAATACCCTTAGGCACCGTCCATTTATTCAGTGGACTAAATATTTTCTCACGTATTTATCCAAAAAATAATAATATTTTCTCACGTGATATTGGGCTATTGGCGCACATTTTAGATCTAATTCTAGCGCCATATTCGACGCCATTCTTTCTCTTTATGGCTATAGGGACCACAGGTAGGGAGAGGGAAGTCATTGACAAGACCGCTACCTATTTGGAGGCATAATGACTCCTTTCATATTAAATTTTTTGTATTTATTTCTTTTTTTATTAATAATAATTGAATTTTATTTATTTAATATATATATGAAGAGATAAATAGATATAAAAAATTTATATAACCTGCTAAATTTTAATATGAGTGGATGAACTCCTATATATACAAAGGAAGTAAGGAAGTCTCGGTCCGTGCCAAATTGGGAAAGCATAGCTTTGAATTGTGACCCAAAAGTAGTTAATTCTACAGTGACAGCAATTATGGGGATATCATATTCATGAATGCATAGCTCGGAATTGTGACACTAGTTATGGAGAAATTAAATACATCAATGGACGCGTCAGCAAGTAGCTGGATATCTGATTTGGCAAGAAATTCGGTTATCACAATATTCGTATCTTTAATGCCAAAAAAGACTCAATTTCCGTAAATGATTTACCATTTTTATTTGTTGTTTCAGCTTTTGGAGGAAAAGGATGATTGCGATTTGTTTCGACAATGCCACCAGGACTTGCTTGATGATGAGGATTTTCTATCGCACGACATAGCGAGTGCCCTGCAGCAACCTTTGTTTTCGGAAGGCTACACTTGTTACACTTCCAATTCCGAAACTTTCAAGAATTCATCTACAGAAGAAACGAGTTTGGAGAGGCCCACCATCATGGAACACTTTTCACCGAATCTTTCCCTCGTGTCCTTTCCTTCTTCTCCCACCTCCCAGATTCTGTCTTTTGAGAACTCCAACTCATCCCCTGCGAACACCACCCTGTTTCATGGTTTTCATTGTACCTTAAACCCGAAACATAACGAGGTTGTCTCAGTGTCACCGCCACAACCGCGAAATGTGAATTTCACGACTCAAACCCAAAAAGGGTCATCAAAAAAACAAAAAATTGAAACTAAAAACCCCCAAAGCAAAGGGACTGTGAGGTCTCCCACCAACGTTCAAGATCACATCATGTCCGAGAGAAAAAGAAGAGAGAAGCTCAGCCAGAGCGTAATTGCTCTTGCAGCTCTTATTCCCGGCTTAAAGAAGGTACAGCACTGTCCCTTCATAAACTAAGTATATCGTTGTGAAGTGGTAATGTAAAGAAATAATTCAATACAAAACTTTAACTTTTTGTGTTGAATTGATTGTTTCAAGTTCGATTCTCCGAGCTTTTCATTTTGTTTTGTTAAATTTTTTAGCACACATAATTGAATTTGAGTATTGTCCATCCTTCAAGGATGTCATTAGAATGATATACGGGATTTGTATTTATTATTTAATATGACACAAAAAAATTTCTTACGAACGTAATAGTTTGCGGGGTCTTAAAGCAAAAAAATAAATTAAGACACGCAAAAATGAATCTCTGTAACATTACACGATCATCTTTTCTATAATTATTACAAAGTTTTGATATCCTATAAAAATTTAATTCAACTGAAAAATTTAAAGTTATGTATTAAATTAATTCTTTACATGTTATAAGACAAAGAACTAATTATTCCTGCGTCTAACTTGATCATATGCAAAATCTGTTAATGTATAGATGGATAAGGTTTCAGTCCTTGGAGACGCTATTAAGTACGTGAAAAAGCTCCAAGAGCGTTTGAGACAGCTCGAAGAACAGCATAACAAAAGACCGGTAAATTCTATGGTTATAGTCAACAATGATTCCTCCTTATGTGAGAGCTTTGACGCTGCTAGTTGTTGTGAAGCACGCCCACACGTGAAAGCGAGAGTGTTAGAGAAGGACGTGCTGCTTCGGATCCACTGCCCCAAGCAAAAGGATATTTTGCCCAAAATACTGGTCGAGATTCAAAACCTTCGTCTCTTTGTTCTCAGTAGCAGTGTCCTACCTTTCGGGGATTCTATCCTTGACATAACCATCGTTGCTCAGGTGGTAATAATAATAATAACAATAATTTATCTTTCTTTGGTTTTCTTCTGTGCCTTTCATTTTTTATGTTTCTTTCTCTTGTTCACGATCTTCTTTTTTTTATTTAGAAATTATTGTTAGAGATAAACTCCTGTTTAATTTTTTAAAACTTACACTGAAGTTCTCACGATTTCGCAGATGGGCACAGGCTATGACTTGAGCATAAATGATCTTGTAAAAAAGATACGAGTGTGGCTACATTGAAATTCATGTCATAGCAGGAACGTGGTCCCAGATCTGCACCGGTGCACGTTCCCAAACATTGATTCAACTCAGAAGCTGATTCAATTGCTGCGCCTGCACACGTAAATCCGAGATAGTAGTTTTGCTATTGAATTTGCACGTGATTTTCCCTGTATTCAACACACATTTAAATGCAAGAAGATATGGTTAAATTATTTTAATAAAATATTTTTAGAGAATTTAATAAAAAAATGTTTTATAAAAGACTAAGTTGAAACATGCATGTATTTAATTCAAAAGAGTAAAAATATTTTCAGTACTCTCTAGTATTTTTTTAGTACTCGGTCAATCTATTATTAAAAATGTAAGAAAATAACTCTTTTTTTGTGGTAAATAGAAAATAACTTATTTAATATTATTTGTCCTGTACTTTCTTTATGATTAATGCCATATAAATTACACTTTTAACTATTTAAATGATAATTATTTTATAATGGTCAAAATAAGTAAAAACTAAGTTTTGTGGCAAGAGGAAAAATATTTTCTTGTGACCAGAGAGGAATTAGTTTAGGAGGAGGTTTGAGTAATTAATAGTAGAAATATTTTATGTTGGATTTATGTTTTGTCTGTATTCAGGACATTTTTTCTTTCAAAAAATTTGTCGAAAAGTATGCTATTTTAATATAAATATTACGACATCACCTTTTTTTTTAAAAAAATTGAACCGCTACTTCATATAATATCTTGCAATCAAATGTTATTTGACTGACTATGTTAAAGTTGTAGATATTAATAAAGATTTCCTTATGCTTACCGAAAAAAAATAAAAAAAAATAAAGATTTCCTTATAGTTATTAATTTAACCTTTATATATATATATATATATATATATATATATATATATATATATATATATATATATATATGGAGAGAGATCATTTGACTGCAGAGTAAGATTTTTAAGTCTTACTCTACATCTTAGCCGTTGATTTCTTTTCATCCAACGGTTATAGTTTCGGAAGTTATTTTAATTAATTATTAATTACACTAAAAATGATAACCATTGATTTCCGTCCATCAACGACTGAGATGGGGAATAAGACTTAAAAATCTTATTCTGGAGTCAAAAGAACCCTCCCCTATATATATATATATATATATATATATATATAAGAGTTTTATAAGAGTTATGTTATAGGAAAAGTATTTGTGTTATGTTATAGAGATTTGTTTTGCGTGTCTTAATTTTTTTGCTGCGGGCCCCATAAAATATTGTGCGTAGAAAATTTTTTATGATCATGTTAAATTATAGATGATAAACTCACATATATTATATATATATATATATATATATATAGGAATGTATGGATAGATCTAAATTATCTGTTATTTATCTGAGCCTTATGTTAACATTTTAATATGTGTTAGAAGCATATATGATTGTAGGATGAGAAATGAAAGTCTTGAAAACTTGTTCAGCTGTTGCTGTAAGACCCATGTGAAGGGCAGTAAGTCAAATTTGCCGATGTTGAACAAGGGATCAAGAAGATCTCTGACAATCTGTTGCTTATTTACGTTATAGTCTTAATATAATGCTCAGTTGATAAAAGTTAATTTACATCTATCTTTGTATTCATATGGAACCAAATGATGGTGATGATATCTGGGAAATACATCTAATTTGCTCTCATGTTTAAATCTTTCTCTTCCAAGTTCTCCTTCAAATCATCTCAGCCATCCTCTTCTTCCATTCAGAAGGATCAAACTAGGAATCCTTCGAAAAATATCTTTAAGGAAGAAATCTCCTTTGAAGATATCAATCAAGAATTGGATAACTGGGAAATTCCCAGAATTCCAACAAATGAATTATACAAACCCGATGGAAACTTCTTTCGGAAATCTGACTATATCATCAGAACAGTTGAAAAGAATATCCCTTTGAATGATGAATTCGAAGAATTTAAACTTCTTTCCAACTCATCTATCCAATCTCATAAACAAAGTTATAATTATCTGCACATTGGATGTGTCCAAGTTGCTATCAAACCTCTTGGGATTGAAGGTCTTAATGCCTCTGTTCTTTTATGCCTTCGTGATACAAGACATAACAAATTCACAGATTCTATACTTGGAACTGTTGAAACAAGTCTAAGCAATGGACCAATCTTTTTCAATTGCTATCCTGATCGTATGGTTAGTCTCCTGGATAGAAATATCTTGGATGTCTTAACCTTGAACGTTGAAACAAGTGGTTTAGACATGAAAAATGGATCTATTCCAGCAGCTTTACTATATAGGATTCAGTATAAGGTATTGAATTCTTCCATATCTAGAGTTCTTAAACCTAAGAAGACTGGAGAAACTACTTTGTTTCTCACTGACATGTCTAAGGCTAATGTGACTGTGCCTAAAACTATCTGTTGGAATGATGTTATACTTCCAGAAAAATGGAGGCTCGAGAAGGCAACACCTGCTCAACCTAGAGCCACTCCAAATTTCAGAGAAATCAAACAGTTCCCAAGTGGTGCTGTTGAAATCTCCTTTGACAGAAGAAACTCTTTCAGTTCTGCGAGTTCTTCCAGATCTGTTCAAACTCAAGACTTTCGTTCTGAAGATTTTCAATCTGCCCTTTCAAGGAGATCTTTCTCTACAGTCTCTGAACCTAGTAGGTTCAATCTCCATCTTCAAGGATTAGACACCTCTTCTTCTATTCCTAAACCTTCATATACCCAAAAGGATAAAAATAGTGTTCAAACTTTTATCCAATCCCCAAAATCTATTCACTCTCCAAAATCTATTCATTCCCCAAAATCTATTCAATCTCCAACCTATTCCTCTATGCATGAACCTTATGATGTTATCTGAGTTCATTATTGATAAAGAAACCCTTAGGAAAGACTTTAATTCTGAGGAAAGGTCTCCTCAAAAAGAATGGTTCTTCCAAAATTATAAGGGAATTAAAAGGCAACTAATTCAAGAAGAATTTTATAACTTTCTTAATAAAGTAAAGTTAAATATTCCTTTCTTTGATTGGTTCCAAGCTTATTCTGTCCAACAGGACATTGATTATCCATTCAAAACTCCCCAATCTGCTAATGTCATCACAGTTTGGCATTTGAAAGAAGGAGAAGTTGTTAAGTCTGAATTTCCTCCGACAACCTCTTTCTATCTCCCTAAACTTGTTGATAACAAAAGTAAATCTATTCTTGCTTCACCTTTTAAATTAAAGGATGAAGATGAAGAAATGTCTTCTATGGATTTTAAAAATCTTATTGAACAATCTAATTACACCAACAAATATCTTCAAGTTTTAGGAGAAAAACTTAACAATACTGTTAAAATTGATTCTTCATCCTCGGCATCTTCTTCTAAAACCTTGGAAAAACCTTTGTTCAGACCTTTCAAAATGAGTGATCAACTCAAAAGAGAATTTGCAAAATTAAAACCTACTCAATCACAGTCTCAGGATGAATTTCTTAAAAAAATTGATGAGAAATTAAGTACTTTAGTAATTCCTGATACTCCGCATTATTCGGATCAAGAGACTCAACAGTCTCACAAACATAACACTCGTTCTAAAAATATCAATACTTTGAGTCATTGTGATGATTCTCCTGAATCGGATGACAAATCTGAAATTAAAATTAATCCTATAACTGGTATTAATAATTGGAGAAACCCTTCCAAGCTTTATTACCAAAAAGCTACTGCTCCTGATCTTCTACTTGAAGAAAAGAATACAAGCTTTAAAAGTTTTAATGGTAACAATGTCTATGAATGGAACATAGATGGTCAATCAGAGTATAATATACTCAATACTCTGCACCATATGACTATGGTTGCAACTGCCTATCAAACTTCTCATAATTGTTCTGAAGCTGTCATAGTCAATATTATTGTCTCTGGCTTCTCTGGTCAACTCAAAGGATGGTGGGATAATTATCTTTCTGAAGAAGAAAGAAGTTCTGTTTATGACGCCGTTAAAGTTGGTATTGATGGCATTCCCATAATCTCGGATGGTATTACTATCCCTGATCCTGTTAATCAACTTATCTTCACTATCATCCAACATTTCATTGGTGATCCATCTTTATGGAAAGATCGTTCTGCTGAACTCCTTTCCAATCTCAAATGCAAAACCCTAGCTGATTTTCGTTGGTATAAAGATACTTTCCTTACTAGGGTTTACACTCGTGATGATAGTCAACAATCTTTCTGGAAAGAAAAATTCTTAGCTGGTCTTCCAAAATCTTTAGGAGACAAAGTTAGGGATAAAATCCGTCATCAATCTCCGACTGGAGATATTCCTTATGAGCAATTAAGTTATGGCCAATTAGTTGCTTATATACAAAAGGTAGCTTTAAAAATCTGTCAAGATGATAAAATCCAACGTCAACTTGCAAAAGAAAAGACTCAGAATCGTAAAGATTTAGGATCTTTTTGTGAACAATTTGGTTTACCCTGCACTACAAAACCTAAAAAACATAAAAAACAGGAACAGAAGCAGGTTAAAACATATAGGAATTTTCGTAAGAAACCTAATTACAATAAAAGGTTTAAAAATGAAAATCCTAAGTCTAATACTGAAACAAATAAATTACAAAATACATCTAAACCAATTAAGCCAACTATTTGCTACAACTGTGGTAAACCTGGTCATATTAGTAAGTATTGTAGGCTTAAGAAGAAACTTAATAACCTAAACTTAGATCCATCTATTGAAGAACAAATCAATAATCTTCTAATCCAATCTTCAGATGAAGATTCTGGAAAAGAATCTTCGGAAGACTTAAATCAAATCCATGAAGATGATTTATCTTCTAGTGATAATTCACAGTCATCACATGATATTAATGTCCTGACTAAAGAACAAGATCTTTTGTTCGAAGTCTTAGATTCTATCAGTGATCCCCAAGAAAAACGTGCTTACTTAGCAAAATTAAAATCATCTTTAGAAACCAGTTCTTCTTCTAAATCTAAAGAATTATTGGTTCCTAATAAATTTAATCTTAAAGATACTCTTAAAAAACTGGAAAAGAATATTACTGTCAAACCTATAACTGTCCAAGATCTTCAGTATGAGATCAACATTCTTAAAACTGAAGTTAAACAAATTAAAGAACAACAACAAACACATCAGAACATCCTTCTTCACTTACAGAATGAAGAGACATCTGATGAGCTTTTAAGATTAAAAACTGATGAGGATAAACTTGATGAAGATAAAAACCTAAAAGATGAAGAATTTTTAGGATTAATTAATCAATTAACCATTCAAAAATTCTACATCCCTATCAAACTCAATGTAGGTAACTTTGACCTTGAAATTGAAGCTCTGTTTGACACAGGGGCAGATTCAAACTGCATTCAAGAAGGTTTAATTCCTACTAAATACTTTGAAAAAACTTCTGAACGGCTTAGTACTGCTAGTGGTTCAAAACTTCAGGTTAATTATAAACTTCCTAAAGCAACTATTGAAAATGATAATTTGAAAGTTGAAACACCGTTTCTCCTTGTTAAAAATCTTAAAAATGAAGTCATTCTTGGGACTCCATTTATCAAATCTCTCTTTCCTCTAACTATTACAGATGAAGGTATAATTACTTATCATTTGGACAAACCGATTCTCTTTAAATTTATTAAGAAACCCATCATAAGAGATTTGAATTTCATCCATTACAAACAAAAGCAAATCAATTTCCTTAAAGAAGAAATTTCTTTTAAGAATATTGAAAATCAACTTAAACAACCTGAAGTTCAACAAAAGATCAAAGTTTTGCTTGAACAAATCCAGAATACAATCTGTTCTGATCTTCCAAATGCTTTCTGGCAACGGAAAAAACATATTGTAGATCTTCCCTATGAAAAGGATTTTAATGAAAGGCAAATCCCAACCAAAGCTCGCCCTATTCAAATGAGTGGTGAACTTCTTGCCTTTTGTCAAAAAGAAATTGCTGATCTCCTTGCTAAGGGTCTCATTAGGAAGAGCAAGAGTCCTTGGTCTTGTTCTGCCTTCTATGTCAACAAGCAATCTGAAATTGAGCGTGGTACTCCACGGTTAGTTACCAACTACAAACCCCTTAATCAAGCACTTCAATGGATTCGTTATCCGATTCCAAATAAGAAAGATCTTCTAAATCGTTTGTACTCAGCAAAAATCTTTTCTAAATTTGATATGAAATCTGGGTTTTGGCAAATCCAGCTTGAAGACAATGAATGTTACAAGACAGCCTTTACTGTTCCGTTTGGTCAATACGAATGGAAGGTAATGCCTTTTGGACTGAAGAATGCTCCCTCTGAATTTCAGAGAATCATGAATGATATTTTCAATCCATACTCAACCTTCACCATTGTCTACATTGATGATGTTCTTGTCTTTTCTCAATCTATTGATCAACATTTCAAACATCTTCATATTTTTGTAGATGTAATTAAGAAAAGTGGTTTAGCTCTTTCTAAATCAAAAATCAATCTTTTTCAAACAAAAATAAGGTTCCTTGGTCATACTATTTATCAAGGGACTATTACTCCAATCTGCAGAGCTATTGAGTTTGCGGATAAATTTCCCAATCAAATTATTGATAAGACTCAATTACAAAGATTTCTGGGTTGTCTAAATTATGTAGCTGACTTCTTTCCTCAGCTTAATAATCTAATCAAGCCTCTCCATAATCGTCTTAAGAAAGACCCTCCTCCCTGGACTGATGTTCATACTGACGTAGTCAAACAGGTCAAAGCTAAGGTAAAGGAACTTCCTTGTCTTTACCTTCCCAATCCTCAGGCTTTCAAAATTGTTGAAACTGATGCCTCAGACATAGGTTATGGTGGCATTCTCAAACAGAAAGTCTCTGACAAAGAGCATATTATTGCATATACTTCAAAGCATTGGAATTCAGCACAACAAAAATATTCCACTGTCAAAAAAGAAGTTTTAGCAATTGTTTTATGTATTTCAAAATTTCAATCTGATTTATTGAATCAAAAATTTTTAATCCGTGTTGATTGCAAATCTGCAAAAGACATTTTACAAAAGGATGTAAAAAATTTAGCATCTAAACAAATTTTTGCTAGATGGCAAGCAATCTTAAGTGTTTTTGATTTTGAAATTGAATACCTCAAAGGCACCTCAAACTCTCTCCCTGATTATCTCACTCGTGAATTTCTGCAGGGAAGGTAAACAGTGTCCTGAAATGCCGAAATCGGTAAAATCAACCTCTTCCAAAGAGAGGAAAGGAAAGCTAATCCTTGCTGGGTTAGCTAGAAAATCAGAAAAATCTGGGTCTCCAGCCCAAGAACAATCTGGGTCATCAACCCAACCTGGGTCATCAACCCAACCCCAAACTGGGTCATCTACCCAAAGAGTTGAGGATACTTCCTCTTCTAAACAAACCAAAGCAGATTATGCTATGCCAATCCAAACCCTTCAAGCCTTCCAAGATCAAGGTTTGACTCATCTACCAAAGAAAACCTGGGCTGAAATAGCTTCAGAAGATGAACAGGAAGAAAGTCTTGCTGTTCTGATTGATAACCTAAAAAATAAACAGATTTCTAACCGTCCAAACAGGGCTCTAGAAATTCAACCTAAACCAGTCTTTATCCAAAAACCAAAGGCTCCAACCCCATATATCCCTAAGAATAAGTTCTTAGAAGTTATTCAAATGGAACAAGCCTACTGGGATAATAAGCCAACCAAAGTACCTGCTAAGATCTTTCCCAAAGATTTTAAAGGTAACCAATTTCATTTCAAACCCCTTTCTTCAAATAAATCTCAAAATTTCTATGAGTTTGTTTTACTTGATTCAAACTCTATTTCAATCAAACACTATAAAAATCCAAAAGACCCCGAGTTTATAACTCACTCAACTATCCAAATTCTGAAAGTAATTACTCCATCAGAATATGGAAACCCAAACAAAATTACCAAATTTTCCCAACCTTATGATCCAATTGGTTATAATTACTGGGATTATGAATTAGCCTGGACGAATGTATTCTTTATGCAAAATAAAGAAAATAAACACTCTTGGTTAATTTATTTTAAACAAAATGTTCAATATAAATTCCCTCAATGGTTTATCAATTGGTGGGATTATTTTGGACCAATTCTTGATATCCTTCCACCTATGGTGTTTGAAGGGTTAACAATCTTTTCAGAAAAATTTGACAAACTGGCAGATCCTTTTCCAATAGATCTGCACTTTTTCTCTAGATTTTCTCTGGCATGGATATTTTCATGGCAGTATCATTATGGAGATAAATCTGGCACCAAACTCCCAATACTTAAACGACAAGCATTTGTCAAATGGTGGATGGAATTTGATGCATCTAGAGCTTGCCCAGAAAATGTCAAGCTTTGGTTTAAACAACATCCAAAATTTATCAAACCAGCTGATCCAGAAGACTGCATTTTCTTGAATCAAAAGGCCAAAATTACTGCAGCACTGTCTGCTTCAACCAGTAAAGAAAGTTTTGCAAAAAATTTGCAGAACATTCTTCAACTCCTACAAGAGGAAGAAACTAGAAGTTCTAAACAGAAAGCTAGTTCACCCTCTCCATCCGTCTCCTCTGCAGCAGATGATTTCTACCAAAATGAAGATGATTGTTTTGGAATAGATTTGGCAGAAGATTGATGAAGTTAAATCACTGTAGTTTAGCTGATGACAAAATGACATGAGCATGATGTCAGCAGAAATGACGTAATCAGTGACGCAATCAAAAGGTGTCGGCAGGCACTGTAGTCAAAATTATTGAAAGTGTCGGCAGTTACTGTAGCAAAAAGTCCTGTAGCAGTTTACTGTAGCAGCACGAGACAGTTACTGTACACTCAAACCTGCACTGTTGAAATAGTTCCGGTTACATGACCTGTACTGTAGAAATAGTGTTTTTTAGTCTATTTATAGGATTTCTTCAGATTGTTGAAGGCATCCTTTAATTTACCAAGTTTTAGAGAGATAGTCTAGAGAGAGGGACTACGAGGTACTTCTGAGTTTTCTCTTCTTCTCTGTTTTTCTCTTTAATCTGTAACTGTAATCTTTATGTTTATTTATGTTTGAATAAAAGTATGTTTCTGTAACTGCTTATGTAAAATCAAGTTTTCTCTTCTCATCCCCTCACGCTAGTGGAATTACCCCAGCGTTCACCTAAATTTATTTTATGCCTTTAATTTCTGCATTTTAAGTTTTGTCATTTATTTTATATAGTAGTCCGTCTACTTTCCTGCTTTCCATTTCTGCTCTAGTTTACTTCATTTCCCTTTTCACACTTTCGGAACCCATTGGTATCAGAGCCTGATGGGGAAGTAGGAATGTATGGATAGATCTAAATTATCTGTTATTTATATATATATATATATATATATATTCGGTAGCTTATGACGTGGAAAATAAAAGAATCAAAATAAAAACAACACTATTCCACTAATTATACTGATGCTATTTCCTTTAAAGTTATGAGGGAAAAAATCTATTATGCTCCATGATTTTGTGTCCCTCCAGTAACAATATGACACTTGTATTAAATTTTTATTTTTTATTTTTTTCTTTTCTCCCCAACTTTTTTTTTCTTTCTCTCTCCTCGCTCCGATCCAATCAAAATGGGTCCGGGAGCACTAAATTTTTGCTCACTGCTCACTGCTTAGTGTTGTTACACATGGATTAATATACACCTAGGCTACTACTACCATATGACGGAAATATTTTTTGTGCTTCAGGATCATCCAATAATTCCATGCTCCCTCATACAATATTAATTTTCATTTTTTCTTTTTATCTCTGATATTTTTTCTCTTTTCCAATTTTATCTCTCATCTACACTAAGGAACCACCTAAAAAATGATATTCTGTCTATACTAAATTGTCTCCCATAGGACCTTGTTTAATTCGATTACCAAACACCACGAAACAAACTTGTAACCACAGTTTTGATATTGCTTATTTTAATGGAAGAAATATTTTATGTTGGGTTTGTTTCATTTAAAAAATTATTTAAAAGTGTGCTACTTTTTTTGGTGAATAAAATTGTACTATTTTAATAAAATAGTACAATTACTTAAAATATTGCTGGACATTACCTAATAATTTTTTTTTAATTGAACCACTACTTCATATTATAATATATTGTAACAATGTCGTAGCCACTTGATCTCTAGATGGGCCTTGGTCTCTGTTAATTTTTTTAAAAAAAATATAATTATATACATTTATATAATTAATTATTATTTGGTCCTTCTAAAATTAAAATTTGGCCCCACCTATATTCTTTGTCTCTCAGCTAATAGCCTAATACATTCTCAGTAGAATTGGAAACATCAGCGGTGTCTTCGTGTCTGCTCGCATTTCTCTCAAAATTAGAAACCCCAATGATATTTGCTCTTAAATTGGTGCTTTTTTATTCTGAAATTTTTCTAATTTTTTTGTGATTGATTTTATTTTGTGAAGATATGCTTTGAGTGTTTTGTTCTGTAGTGTTTCCTTAAATATTTGAATCTGAATCGTCTTTATATACTCTCTCTTGACAAATTATGAAGTTATACAGCATCTCTATGGCTTTTTTTCATAGCGACAAAGCCTATTGCATTTCACGTCGTTGCTCTTTAAAACAAAATATTCTTTTTTCTTTCTCACAATAACTATTTTATAAATAATTAAGAAATTGCAAGCAATTACTTAATACTTATACGATACATCCTGCGGTTGTATGAATTAATTCATGATAACTTAGTGACTTACAACACCTCTATTTTAATATCAAGCAAAAGTAAAAAATATAAATTATAAAGATATATGCAACTTAGTGTAATGGTATTGGTTTATGATTCTCAAAGACCAGTGTAGCTGTGCAGGGGTTCCTCATATATGAAATAAATAAATAATAACTTTCATTTCAAACATACCCAAATGAATCCCACTAAAAAATCATGCCAAACACTCTTAATTGTTTTTGGTAACTTTTTGTATCGATCTACATATATTATTTAGATTCTTATTTTTTTTTATAAATGTTAAGCTATTTTTTTTCTTGGGTTTTAATTGTTCTACACTTTCTCTTCTACAAATAGTAATTCAAATTCAATGAGTAGGTCTAGTTCAACTAAAATTGCTTGGGTTGATTCTGGCGCAGTGTTGACATTATTTAGTAAATAATTTAGATAAGTATATTAGAATTCATGGTAACTTTTTCCCTAATAAATTTGTGTAATTACGATAAATATCTTAATAATTTGATGTGTCAAATTTGTTGGTCCCGGCTAAATCGGAATCTTGGCTCCGCTACTGTATTGTAAGCTAGGGTTTAAATGAACTAGGTCCACGTAAATTATTTTAAAGCAGATTTGATTTGTTAGTTTAATATAAATAAAATTATAAATTTAGTCTGTCTTGTTTTTAAAAAATACAAGACTTGATCCGGCCTATCAAGTGTATTAAATCTTCAGAAATAATAGATTGCACTCTGCACTATAAGTTAGAATTACTTTGTACAATAGTTGAACAAAACCTAAAATATTGATAATTTTATTATGTTGTTGAAAATAAAAAATAATCAATCGAATCAAATTGTATTACGAAGCAACAAATATGAAAAATGGGGACTTATTATAAGCAACAAATAAAAAATAAATATTACATTTTACTCAAAAATATTTTTTAGATTTTAATCCAAATACGAAATAATTATCATTTTTGAAAAGGATCCTTCTAAAAAACGATGCATAAAAAGTATTTTTTGAAGCCCATAACTTAATTAAAAAAAAAAAACCATTCCCGATTGTGTGCATACTTCTACATCTTACCGTTAAACCACTCGATTGAAACTTAGTTGTAATGGTTTTTATATGTCGTGAACGGTCAATACTCCCAACTCAGTTATTATTCGTAGATTCGCGCATGTAATTTACACATTACAAGTATGAAATCATGAAAGACATTGTGAATAATACAATATTGTTGTAGGCAAAAAAATTAAAATATTATTATTTTAATAAATAATTATGAATACATAGCAGTTTCGAAACTATCTACAAACATATAGCGGTCAGTGGCAAAAAAAAGTTAACTTATGAACCGTAAAACTTTGAAAAGGCATAACTTTTGACTCGGGTTTACGAATTAGGTAATTCATTTTTTGATTCCATATAACTTTTCAGATCTACGCAATGACATCTCATTTGATATATTTTATCTCTCACAAACACAATTCAAATTTGCAATAATTGTATTATATAGTGTATTACAACAAAATTTAAAAAATTATTATTAATAAGAAAAATAAAATAAAGATTAAATTTGTGATTTAAACTCAAAAGTTAATTTGTACACTATTTTTTTTCAAACACTTGGCAGAAGTATATATTTTAATATGACATTAAGTATCCTTATTTATAGTTGGGTTAATCTACTTTGGTGCCATCTTTATATTATCATTGTTGCAAATTCGAATTGTGTTTGTGAGAGATAAAATATATCAAATGACATATCATTGCGTAGATCTCGAAAAGTCATGTGGAATCAAAAGAAAGAATTACCTCAATCGGATACCCGAGTCAAAAGTTACGGCCTTATCAAAGTTTTACGGTTCATAAGTTAACTTTTTTTTGCCAGTGACTGTTATAGATTTGTAGATAGTTTTGAAACTGCTATATTTTCGTAATTATTTATTTAAATAGTAATATTTTAATTTTTTTTTCCTATTGTTGTATGCTCATTTTGAATTTGACTAAGCTAAAATAAAAAATATATTTTAACGCTTCAACTGTAGCATGGAGATTTGTGTCTGTCATTTTAAATTTTAATATGATTTACGCCTGCATCTGTTTCCCTATAAACAATAAAATTACTCTATATATTAAAGTTGAAAAGACAAAGATTCAATTTAATATGAATCCGGTGTTGAAATTTGTAGTTATAGAGCATGGACCCTTAATCTTGTTTACAAACACTGTAACCAGAAATGAGAAGAGCGGAAAATTAGGGGAGAATGAGAAGTTTCGAAAAGAGGGGAAGATAGAAAACTAAGAAAAGGAAAAATAAATAAATAAATAGGATATGAGGGTAGAAAAACTATAACTAAGAGGAAAGTTGTAATTGCTTAATTCATTGCTTGATTCTTGTGATTAATGGACTATATATTTAGGTTTTATCATCTATCATTTAACATGATCATAAAAAATTTCCTACTTACATAATATTTTGTGGGACCCGCAACAAAAAAAAAAATTCTGACACGCAAAACGAATCTCTATAACATAACACAATCATTTTTCCTACAACATAACTCTTATAAAACCCATATATTTATAGGGTAAAGTGTGTGTCATTTTAAAGCATGTAAAGTTGTGTCATTTTAAGAGAGAGAAAGAGATAGATATAGGAGGAGAGAGAGTTGACAAAAAAGAATAGAGGTGTGAGTCTCACTTCTTTGTGGAGTGAAATGATATAAATTGTGTCATTTAAAAGGATAAATACTTTTCTCATATTTATAACTCATATCTTCTAATAGATAAAGTAAATTACTTAATATTATAATTTGAAATAAAA
Source organism: Gastrolobium villosum (assembly GCA_032173675.1). Taxonomy (NCBI): domain Eukaryota; kingdom Viridiplantae; phylum Streptophyta; class Magnoliopsida; order Fabales; family Fabaceae; genus Gastrolobium; species Gastrolobium villosum. The sequence goes on along the minus strand of JAVKPL010007878.1, from coordinate 44,361 downwards.
TAACTAATACTACTAATTAGATAAGATAAACCAAATATAAAACTAATCAAAATAAATATAAATAAGATATAATTTGAATTCTAAATGACAGTTGTTGCTAGCATTGACACATGGCTCTTTGGCCAAAGTGGGGATTTTATCCCTTCAACTTTCCAATTTGTTATTTCATTTTCGGTTAATAGGGTTATTTAGTGCCACGATCGCCTTTGGGGAACTACTCAGGTGTCAAGTGGCACAATCTAGTTACCGTAGACAGTCTTGTTACCGTAAAATTTTGAAATGTCATAACGTTTGACTTGAGTATCCAAATTAGACAAAAAAAAATTGATTTCATATAACTTTTTGAGATCTATAGAATGACACATCATTTCGAGTATCCAAATTAGACAAAAAAAATTTGATTTCACATAACTTTTTGATATCTATAGAATGACACATCATTTGACATATTTTATATCTCACAAATAAAATTCAAATTTGTAACAATGGTACCACAAACACAAGGGTGTTTGCCAAATTTTGGTGGGAAAAGGTACAAACCCTTGATTTGTTAAGCTTACACGATTTCAAAATCAATTTTGTTGAGATTTTAACTAATTGAATTTTTTTTCTGTTAGAGATGTAGCCGACCTGTGCGAGACAATAGTTAATTTCAGATTTTGATTTTGTGAAGAAAAAAAATGAAAAAGAAATTGGAAGCAAAAATGGAGAACCCTCTCGGTGGGGAAAGAACGAATAGAGCACGGAAAGACAATAACATGTTCGCCATGATTAATGCCTCTGAAGCTAAAATTTGTTTTTATGAAGAAAAAAACAAAGAAATGGTGGGAGCAAAAATAAAGAACCATAGCAATAGAGAAAGAAGGAACAGAACATGGACATATGATACCATGTTGGCCATGCTTGATGCCTCTGAAGCCAAGAATTCATAATCATTGTCTCGCACAGGTGCTACTGCAACTCTAACAGACATAAATTCAATTAATTAAAATCTCAACAAAAATTTGTTATCAAAAAAAAATCTCAACAAAATTGATTTTGAAATCGAAAAAGCTAAACAAACCAAGGTTTCTATTTCTTCCCTTCAAAATTTGGCAAACACCTTTGTGATTGTGGTACCATTGGTATAACTTCGAACTATGTATGTGGGAGATAAAATATGTCAAATGAGGTGTCATTGCGTAGATTTCAAAAAGTTATATGAAATAAAAAAATCATTTCATTTGGATTCCCGAATTAAAAGTTATGGTTTTGTGAAATTTTTCGTGTGAGTACCCTAGGGGGGTCGCCACACTCAGTGTTGCTCGGACCCCCATGCATCAGTAAACGACCCCTATTGGTAAATACCTGAAATCAAATACCATATAGGAAAATTTAAGGGAGGAAACCCCCTTTGATCAAAGGGAAAAAATTTACATGAACCCGATCCATCTAATTTTTCCCTGGTCGCACTCACAATCCAAATTTCTTTTTGACCATCTTACCCCTGTTTTTTCTTTTATTTTCCTTTTTTACCCTCCACGTGTGAGAGGGAGCATTTACATATTCTATGGGTCTGGACCATAGAATTATTTCTCTGATCAAAGAGCCTTGACCCATTGCTATGGAAGATGACAGGATACATATACGGTTCTTTGACCAATGATGGGTTTTTGGATTTCTAATATATAAATTTGGTATTTGATTCTTGATATTTACGAATGAGGGTCGTTTAGTGCCAATGGGGGCAACAACACGCAAACATCTTTTTTCCTTTTGGTGAATGTTAGGACACCCCCCTTCGGCACTCACACGATTGTGCCAAGTGACACAATTACATTAGTCTCGTTATCGTAAAACTTCGAAATACCATAACTTTTGACTCGGGTATCCAAATCAGATATTTTTTTATTGCACATAATTAAATTTTCAAAATCTACGCAATGAAATCTTAATTGACATATTTTATATCTCACAAATATAGCTCGAATTTATAACAATGGTACCACAAACATAGCTTCAGAGACATTAAGCATGGCCAACATGTTGTCGTCTATCCCTGTTGTGTTCCTTCTTTCCCTACTGCTAAAGTTCTCCATTTTTGCTCCCACTTTTTCTTCATTTTCTTTTCTTCACAATTTTTTTTTTTTTGAAATTAACTATTGTCTAGCGCATGTGTTGTTGCAACTCTAACAGACATAAATTCAATAAATCAAAATCTCAACAAAACTGATTTGAAAATTAAGGAAGCTAAACAAATCAAGGGTTTCTACCTCTTCTTGCCAAAATTTGGATTTAAATGCTCATGTGATTGTTGAACTATTGTTGCAAATTTGAACTATGTTTATGAAAGATAAATATGCCAAATGAGGTGTTATTGCATAGATCTCGAAAAGTTATGTGAAATGAAAAAAATCATCTGATTTGAATATCCGAGTTAAAAGTCACGGCCTTCTGAAGTTTTATAGTAACAGGACTAACGAGATTATGTCACTTAGCACAATCGTGTGAGCGCCGGATGGGGGTCGCGACATTCACTTGAAGAAAAAAAAAATACTTGTGGGTGTCGTGGGGGTGAGGCACTTAATACCGCTGCCCCTCCCCCCACGGCACTAAATTACCCTCATTGGTAAATATCGGAAATGAAATATCAGATAAGAAAATTAAAGGGGTAAAATCCCTAAATAAGTCAAAGAGCCTACATATACTGCAGACTACATAGCTTCGGATGGAGTTATAAAGATGCTAAAATGAGAATGATTCCCTCATGTCATATGATCTAATATAAGATTATTTCGATGATCATAGGGAAAAAATGTTAGGATAAAAATATTATTTATAGATCATTGAACAAGTTAGTCGTTTAACAAAAAAATAAAACAGAATCCATTGCCTTAACAAGATACTCATTTTGCATTGATCACCTTCATTTACTCCTCCTTTCCAAAGAAAACAACTTTCAAAGATAAGAATTTACGTAAAAATAACAATTTTCAGGTCTTATATTATAGGAGAAAAAATTATCTCTACACATACAAAAAAATATATGGGGCTCATGTGACTTCTCTCTTCTCTTCACATGGGATCCACACATTTTTATTAGTGTGCATGAGATAAATTTGTCTCTTATAACATGACAAACAATAAATCATAATTTTTGAACACAAAATTACACAAGAAATTTATGTTAGGGTTGACAATTTCTTGTGTTGCCAAAAAATAACATATGAAAAAATTCATATTGTGTTAAGTGTCAACCCATAAACTCAAAATTGTTTCACGTTAATCTTCTTCAAATTATTTTTGTAATGAAAATGACATTTCGTATATGTTATGGACCAGACAAATGCCCACATTATAGAAGGCTCAAAAAGGGCTAACAGCTAATAGAGAATTAAGGAAATATTGCTTAATTATACTAATCATACTACGACAGTAGTAAATCATGAACCGAACCCCAACATTCCTAAGAGGCCCAAAATTTCACTACTGCCAGGTAACTCATCTATAAATAGAGTGTTAAGCAAATAAGGTACGCATATTCTAAACTTTTTCTCTCAGCTATCACTGTACACACAGCCCTCCTTTTGGCTATGTCGTCATTATTATAGTGCACAGTGATCCGCTATTATCAAGGGTACTTCTCCTATAGGTATCTAAGAGAGGACACATAGATCCAACAAAAATATATCAGCCATCGACTGGACATCTCTGTCACCACGACAAAGCAGTATACAAAGTTTTTATGTCTCATCGTGTATTAACATGATAAGCAAAATAATGTGAGGATGACGAGTTATTCATGTTAACACGCAAAATGACCGGGTCATGTATGTGTCGAAGATTTTTTACATGTTTTCAAATTAGTAACATATTCATATTAAATTCAAATTGTGTGATATTAACCCGTATTGTGAGACCTAATTTTATGTGATAGCTGATTGTTGGAATCGACCTAATCACACACACATGATTGAAAACAAAAAAGAGAGAAAGGGAATAAAAAGGAGACAATGATTTACTCTGGTTCATCTAATGTAGCTACGTCCAACATGTTTATATTATATTCTCTTCATCGCACTGATGCAAATCACTCTATTTATAAGATGAATATAAATAGGATTACAAACCTTAAACATAACAGTTATTCATTAACCCAAATCCAAACTATTAAAAAAATAGAAAATAATAAAATAAATTAGAAACCGACAATATCAAGCCTCCGCACTTCTAAAGGCGTTGCCCCTACACACTCCCTGGTAAGCGAGACTCATGTTTGCTTTTGTGCATCTTGCCAACAAAGGTGCGAAATATAAGTTATACCTAATACTAATCTTATGTGAAAAATCACTCTCATTTGATTTTGGTTGAATATAACGTGTTCGTTTTGCTCTCCTAGACCGACGAAAAAAATAATGATTTGTTTTAATTAATTAGATAAAGAAATTTGAATACTCATAATCATCAGTATTCTGATAATTTTTTAAAGTACCTCTGCAAAGGTATCTGAAGATTCGAGCCAGGTTATATTTTATGGATATTATAGCAATTTAGCAGCTCGTGATCTCTTTTCGAGGAGTTTTTAATGTTCTATTTAAAGGAAAAATTTCTCTCCCTTTATGCCACTAGCTATTAGTATTGAAATGATGTTAAATTTGATGATCTCACATATTGAATTTGATCTTAGTGTCATGGTTTTTTTTCTGTAATTAATTCGCGACCGCGTTAAGACCTCTAAGCTCCCCTTGCTTCAAATACTTTTTGTTAATGGTATTATTAAACATGTTTATGTTCTCTTCATTTTTCAAACATGAAAAGTTGAACTCAACCTTTTATTTTCCAACCGAGAGTAAAATTATAATAAAGAAATTTATATTAGAAATCTCACTTCATTCAATTTTCAAAAAAAATTATGCATTTGGGTGTCTCCTTCAAGCATTAGTGAACATAAGAGTTCTGCTAAATTATTTTAACCTTTTCGCTAATTCAATCCTAATATTCTAATTGTCTAAACCGCATCGGAGGTATACAGTAGTCAATAATCATTTGTCAAATAATTAGAACAAGCATTAGGAACTTACGACAACAAATTGATGAATCTATGCATGCCAGCGGTTAAGAATGCAATGCATTTATAACATAACCATGTATGTTGTTAAATAAAATTAAGATCAAATTGCACCCATTAAGAATACTCAACCTAAGTTGGTATAGTAATAAGAGATTTAAGTAATTTGTATTATGTTATATGTTTAATTCTCATTAATATATATATATATATATATATATATATATATATATATATATATATATATATATTGGACCGTACCAATACTTGAACTTAAAAACTACCACTAGAACCATTTTATTTTTTGGGATTATATTTTCTTATGCAATAGGAGATATTTATCTGCTGCAGTCATAATTTTATGTGGGTCCCATTGTACGTAAAAAGAGAGAAGAAATTAAAGTGGGATCCATATCTTTTTGAGCGTGTAGGAAAGAATTGTTGTCTCATGTGACATGAGATTAATATTTCCCTTTTTTTTTTTTTGTGAAAATCGTTGAAATTTTGAGGTAACAAAATATGGCTATTAGCAAATCATGGCATAGAAAAACCACTTATTTTTCATCTAAATATCTAACACGTCCCACCACAATTATGATTTTATTTCTTTGTATCAAAACTTAATAATTCTATTAATAACATTAGCATGAAAAAAAAGTTTTAATCTATTTTCTAAGTACCTCCCCACGATGAACTTCCTACCTTTTTTTAGCTCTGGTAGCCTGGCAAAACTGACCACTTGATCCGGAATGAAACAAATACATACAGGAAGTACCTGTTACTTTTTATAAAAGATAAACAAGGCAATTTCTCTCAGATTTCAGAGTAATCCCACTGTAGCTGAGGGAAGGTATTGCAGTCATTTTCACTTCGCATTATGAATGACAGAAACTATTGGTCTTAATTTCAAACTGTATGCCTTATTTTATTTTATTTTTCTCTTTCAGCATAATTTTGATCCAAAGCTTTCTTGCAAGTAACTGAAACAATAATTGCAGCAAAATGGCATCAACCGAGGAATCATGGAAAAACTGGTTGTGTGACTTGGTAAATTACAACATACTCGTTTTCAAATACACTTAATTTGTTCACATGCTTGAAGGTTTTGTGGATAAACAGTTGCTTTTCCCCACCAGGAAGCAGAGGATTACAGTTTAGTCGATCAATCCGACACAAACGTTGTTGCTGGAAGTTTCCCATCTCATCATCATGAAATAGCCGCCACGCCACAAGAGGAGAACTTGCAAAGATCTTTCTCTGCTGATAGATACTGTTCTTACGCCGAAAACTCCAGCACCATGAGCAATTCCTCAGGGGACGATGATAACAACTTTGAGAGGCCTTCAAAGACACTCAAGGTCGCTACTTCAAACTCTGCTAACACCGAGTACCTTCCACAAACAAAGGAATCTTCTCTCTCCTCCTACCTTCTTTCGTTTAACAATGTGAATCCAGCACCAATAATGAACATTGATTCGAGCTTGAAACCAAAAGGTAAATCTGTGAATCATGGTAAGTCTTTTCCCTCAAAGAAGGAACCTAGACGCAATATTCAGGAGGTCAAGAAGACTGGTTCGTTGGCTTTGGCTAGATCTCCTCACCAATCTCAAGATCACATAATTGCTGAGAGAAGGAGAAGAGAAAAGATTAGCCAGCAGTTCATAGCACTTTCAGCCCTTATTCCAGGCCTGAAAAAGGTTCAGTTTTTTTAATCAGTGATTAACCCCAGATTATTTTCAAAGCTGATTAGTTAAGTACTAATTAAGGGGTGTACTCATTTGGTTGCAGATGGACAAGGCCTCTGTGCTAGGGGATGCCATAAAGCACGTGAAACAGCTTCAAGAACAAGTGAAGCTTCTGGAAGAACAGACCAAAAGGAAAAGTGTAGAATCAGTGGTATATGTTGAGAAATCTTGGCTCTCTGCAGATGAAGATGTCTCAGACACCTCCTCAAATTCTGGCGATGGAAACTCCTATGACCCTTCAAAAACAAATCGCTCATTGCCAGAAGTTGAGGCAAGGGTGTCAGAGAAGAACGTGCTGATTCGAATCCACTGCGAGAAACAGAAGGGATTGTTCATGAACATACTCAAAGAGATAGAGAACCTTCGTCTATCAGTCATCAATAGTAATATCTTGCTTTTCGGGACCTCCATAGTGGACATAACCATCACAGCCGAGGTATAGTAAAGTATTGTTTTTACTACTAAAATTTTCCATTACCAATTTAATACCAATCTAATCATCATTGGATCAAAGAGAGAATACTAAAAAGTTTTTGAAGAGAGAGAAAATGTTGATCCAATGGTGATTAGACAAGTAGTAAATTGGTAGTGAAAAATTTTGGTAATAAGAATATCCTCTCTTATTACATGTTTGTAATTAATTATTTAATTTTACTAATATGTGAAGAAGGAGTTGTCCATTTTGATTTTAGCATTAATGTGACAGCGGCACATTTGGAATGCATTTACATAATGTATGTTATCCTGTTGCAAATGCAGATGGATGATGAATTCAGTCTGAGCGTGAAGGAGCTGGCTAAAAACCTTCGAGTGGGACTATTGCAATTTATGTAGCTTACAGGTGTGTGGTGTCATTAGCCCCTCATTTTAATGCATTACGTTATGTAGTTAATAAATGTCCATCTTCTCATAACTGAACTACTTGGAGAATAGGAAGTTTTTGTTTCGAGATGGATGGGGGATATGTATGCAGTAGAGTGGTTGAGGTCATCCACATGAATTGAAAGAGGTCAGGTCCATTATGGGAAAGTGGGATTTGACTGATCTCAAAATGCATAGCCTTGGAAATTAAGGCACGTTATCTTCTATTAATAAAAAAATCACTCCCATTAAATCTCATTTATCTAGGATAGGGATGAGTACAAACCTTACCCGCAACAGCGTTATTTATTTATTTTATTTTTTGGTGAAAACAACAGCGTTATTTTTCTATATTTACAAAAAGACGGTTCTCTAATTTTTCAGTCATAAAAAAATAGTTTTATTATTTTTTTAGACTCGTCACCTTTATGTTATCTTCTATAAATTGAATTAAAAATTAAATATCTACTCTTGAATTTTTGTAATTAAAATTATGATAAATTTTAAATTAAATACAAAATAAATATTTCTGGCAAAATAATTTTAAAGACCTTTTCCAACCTATGTATATCTTAAACTGTTTTGTACTTTTGTTATCTATTTTTAATTTTGGTTGATATTATGTAATATGTATGGTAACTCCAGTTCCCCATGTCCGATTGGATAAATAGATATTTGAGTTTTTCTTTGCCTCGTTGTTTGCGAAGCAAACTGGAAGAGGATTTTTTGTGGGTGTGGTAAGTCACTACGTTTTGTTCTTCATATTTTTTTTTCTCGTAACAATATGTAAATTAATTTTGACGAGGGGTTATGTAATTTAGTTTTTTATAAAAATAATTATTTACATAATTTCAAATCGAAAGTCATACTTAATCAAAATCCTTTTTAAAATATTTCCAAAAAAATAAATCCTTTTTAAAATAGGGCTTGCATGATTTTTGTGACATTGCAGATAAAGTTTAATTATAACCTCCTTTCAATTATCGTTCATCAGTAATCAGAATTTGAATTTGAATGACTCAAAAATCGTGATTTGTGTCTTAAATTATAAAGTGGGTGTGGGTGGCCGAATGAATCGCCCGCCTGAAGAGAGTATTTTTATTTAATCTAAGTGAAAAAAAATGTGTTTTTATTCATAAGGGAATGAATTTTAATGGGAAGATGTTCAACGGAAATTTTTTTGTTAATAAAATGATATGTGTCAAGTCATTTTTTTATGATCTTAAAATAAATTATTTATTAATAATTTGATAAAAATAAAATACGTGTTATATTATAAATGTAAAATATATAAAAATTTGATGCATTCATAATACTAAAAATATCCCCGTCCAATCGGTATGACACTCAATAAAACAAAATATATATTTACTATTCATAGAATGTTAAAGATTGGATACATCACTTATTAAAGTAGTAAAAAAAAGTCATTCGGTTAATAACATTTATTTTATTTTATTCATGATTGATGTATACGAATTTTATTTATTTTTCACTTTAAATAAAGGAGTATCTATAGATCATTGAAATATGTTCTCAATCAGTTTAATATATATTAAGTTTTTATCGTTGATTTCATTATTTTCTTAAATTAAATTTATTAATTAATTATTAATTCGTAATATAACCGTTGATTGACAGAAATCAACAGTTATGATATAGTTATAAACAAAAATAGATTGTAAGAATAACTTTACTCAAAAAAAAAAAAAAGAGTGACTTCATTTAAGAATTAAGAATCTATAAAATGAAAAAAGAGTGACTTCATTTAAGAATTAAGAATCTATAAAATGAATAAATCTTTTGTTGAATCGATGTACCGAAGACTCAATGCAATTGTCATTTCTTTTATGATATGTGGATAAAAAAATATTGGAGAAATCTTTTTTTATGTTGCTGGATCCTATATTGGGTCCCACCATTTTACTTAAAAAACAAAAATAAAATATGTAAAAAAAATAATTATGTGAGATAGCAGGACAATAACAGGAGAAAATCATCTCCCAAAAATATTATATCATATGAAAAAATATAAATTTAAATGATAATTGATAAGGTGATATGATATTTTTTTTTCATGTATCACTAAATGAATAACCGTTCCCTAAATATTTAGTGTAATGGTTGTATTAAAGATTTATTCTTATACGATATTGATAAAAAGGAAAAAAAAATTGGTAAAAGTGTTATATTATTTTAAAGTATAATTATTTTAAAAGAGAGAAAAAAATAGATTATGTGGAAGTTAGAGAAAAAACCCTCACTTTTTCTTTTTCATTATAACTCTACTTGATTTTAAAAAAGAATTTATTATTCTTATGATACATAATAAAGAATTTATCTCCTAAAAAAAAAATTCAAGATGGATTTCATTCTATTTTTTTTTTGTTTCTTCCCCTGAAAATAGACCCCACCTACAAAAATGAGTATGTAGGCTATGATGCACCGATACTGACACAGGACACGGGCCACGACACGCCAACACGTTTATTCTAAAATAAATGTCATATTTAATTTCGACACGTTCAGACACATTTTGATATTAAATAATATTTTTAATATATATAATATAATTTATATTTAATGTATATAATAGCCCATAATAAGTCATATAAACAATCAAATATTCAAATTTCATAACATAAATATAAACAATAATTTTTCGTATCTTCTTAATTTTTCGTGTCAAATTTCGTAACAAAAAAAAAATTGATTCATAAATTATTTTTTGGAAAAGTATAAGTCATTTTAAAAGATGTAAAGTTGTGTCATTTTAATAGAGAGGAAGAGATAGATAAAGGAGGAGAGAGAGTTGATAAATAAATAAATATGTGGTCCCACCTCTTTTATGTCATTTAAAAGGATAAATATTTTTCCCATTATATTTTTATGTTTAGTTAATAAAATAAAATTTATACTTAAAAAAATGTGTTGAAACGTTGACCACGTGTCAGAACAAGTTGACTGTGTCTCCGAAAAGTATGTCAGAACGTGTCGGAGCATTGACCGCGTGTCCCAAAATATTGATCGTGTGTCGAACACATGTCGGAATGTAACGTGTCGGAACGTTGATCGCGTGTCCCAAAATATTGATCGCGTGTCAAACACATGTCGAAATGTGTCAGTGTCCTACACTTGTCCAACACACATTTTTTTGAAATTTTTGCATGTTCGTGCTTCATTCTATGTGAGAGATAATAATTATCTCCTAGTGTATGAAAAAATTATTACCCTAAAAAAAAGGGAAAAAAATATGTCATTTCACTCTAAAAAAAAATGAGACCCAGAACTTTAAAATTTTTCTCATCCATTCTCTCTCCAATAATTTATCTCTTTCTCTCCTATAGTATCCTACAAAATGATACACATTTTCCTCTAAAAAAAATACACGTTTTTTCCAGAAAAATGGTAATAAATGCGATGCTGCACCGGCATATCCCGAGCACAATATGCCATCCTTTGTAGTCAAATCTCGAGCTTCCCACCATATCTGCAGGCGTGGGAACTTTAAGTAGGCATTTATTTCTGGGGTAGATTTTTTCTTACTTGATTAGAAGTAGTTTCTTTTAATACAATCAGCAGAAAAAACAAAGTCCCTGTCGTATGATATGGAGCAATTCGTTACACAAACAAAATTAAAGATAACAATGTCCCAGTCGTGTGATACGAAGCAATTCGTTACACATATACAAAATCAAAACATACAAAACAAGCGATCCCACAATTTTACTATGAAAGATAAAACGCATCCCACGCTCCTGAGTGGGTCCAAAATCTTTTGCATGAGATATCTTTAATAAAGGGCCAAATAAATCATAACAAGTGAACTTATATTATATCCCGATTCAAAATCATATATTTTGCACACTTCTATTATCCTGACTTGGTCTATGTCTGATCAATATAAAATTTCACACCACTCAAACTAATATTTTCAATACCCTCTGTTAGGGTTCAACCTAACAGAGAGCTATAACAGAGAAAATGAAAAACGAACAATGAGTATTATTCCAGAATGAGTCAAATCTGTACACCAGTCTCTACTTATACTGCTATCTACAATAATGAGACTCTGTAACTAACTTGTAACTAACCTCACAGCTCACCTTATTTCACATAACACCTATAACTACTTTACAATTAGCATGTGACCTTCACTATTAATGTTGTTAAAACGTAGAGTCTACGTATAAACGGTAGGGATGAGCAAAAACGTAAAATCGAAAAACGTAAATGAAATATAAGAATTTATTATGTACCAAAAAAACATATCCAACTCATATAAAACCAAAACACACCAATACATAAGGTATCACAAATTTAATACATTTTAGTATAAAGTTAAATTTTGTATTAACAAATCATTTCATTAGTTTGACCATATTAATAAATATTCTTTTCAGTTTTTATTTGTTATTTTAAAATATATCCTTTATTCATTTTTTTATATCATTTTAATAAATCAATGAAGTATTTTTTTAAGCTATAACTACGGTATTAATAAATGTGAAGAAGATTAATATAGGGAAAACATTATTAGCAATATATTCTTTGATATTTTTGTAATGTTTTTATTATTATTGAGTGACTATTTTTGTTATTACTATTTTTAATATATCACTAATGGTTTTCATCACTAATGGTTAATTCAATCAAATAAAGTTACTTTGCTTATGAACAAAGTTATTTAATAATTTTAAACTTTTATGCGTCGACTTTAAGCAATTTAAAAAAAAAAGTAATGTGGAAAATTGAAACCCCATTTACAAATATCAATCACGAATGCCATGAAGCCTCTCTTTCTCCATTTTTGTACCTCTTCTCTCTCTTCCTGCTTATAGAGAAAAATGAGCTGACCATCTCTCCTAGACGACACAACAGACATCCTTTGAGTCACGTGCCCTCCAAAAGCCTTAACTTGATGGCTTTAGAGCAACAGTTATCGTTGGGTCAGAATACGAACTCATTTGACGGCGAAGAAAACGGAAACACTAACACTGTGGATGCTCGGTTGGGGTTGACGGATGGAGGAGATGATGAAAGGAAAGCGCCGAGACTGCCCCGCTGGACAAGATAAAAGATTTCTTTATTTTTATTACTGAGTCAACTCGGTAAACTCGCCGAGTCAACCGAGTTTACCGAGTCAACTCGACGTTTCAAGCATTTTTACCCAAATTCCATTTCAACTGCCGTTCAGACACGATTTTTAGTCCAAAAACGTGAAACGAGCATTTCTACGCTTTGAGACGACGTTTTCACAACAATGTTCACTACAAACTAAAGCTGCTATGTACTTCTCTTATGAATACCCTTCTCGTAACACCCTCCTATCAAGTATGAGATCCAGTATCATGTCTTCCTCAATGATGATTTTTATACATAACTTTTCTCTTTGAATATTGGAGTCACATCAATCTTTTGTGGAAGCCTTTTCAAGTATATTATCTCCAAATTCTTGGCGTAGTCAAACAACAAGTGGATTAATATCATATATGAATTCAAAACCTTGAGACTATTAATTTATGAGTTTTATGTTTGTTATGTTACATAACATATTTTCACTTTCCTACACACACATAAAAAAAGTGGGATCCACATATTTTTCTCTCTTTCATTATTTCACCTTTTCTCTCTTTTATTGTGTGTGTAGGAAAATGTTGTTATGTTATGTAACATAATAAACATAAAACCCTTAATTTATAGATTTTTTTATTTATATGATCCTCACTTAATGACCAATATAAAATTTCACACCACTAATATTTTCAACAAAACCTTAATTCTCTTACTTTTGTTTCAATAGGTCCCCCAATTATCTATTTTCTTTACGTTTCTTCTATTTACGGTGAGCTTAGTGAGGTGTATGTTTTAACGTAATTTGCTCTTCTCATATTGATGCCTTACAAAATATACATAATTTTGAGTTTTATTTATTAATTCTTTATTCAATTTCACTTAATTTTAATTAATTTCTTTTAGATTTTTACAAAAATAGTCTTATCTTTTTTAAGTTTAATATTTGAGTCAATATCTATCACATATGACGTTTAACTTTAGAGATAGGAATAAAAAAGGAATAGATAAATTTAAGTGTAATCTGATTAAAATTTATAGTAGATATTTTAAAGATATAAACTTGAGAAATTTTATTCAAAATTAAACAAAGTATGCAAATTCTAAAATTCATAGATATAATCAAGTAGTCATTGTATTTTATGAAAAGTTAAGGATTGTAATCAGTTTAATAACTATTTGGCTTGATCACACACAATTAAGCCTACAATATTAGGTGTCCGAGCTTTGGCTTTGTTGCTGTGAGATATGTTTCTGTGAGATTGACGTCTTGATAGATTATACAAAAAAAAAGATTGATGTCTTGATAGTGGGATGAGTTGCGAGATATCTAGGCTAATATGGATACTTGTAGTGAATTGAGGATATTGAGATACCTGCAAAGCACTTTAATGTTAAAGTCAATAACTGTTGAATAGGGTCAAGTGTGGGAGTGAAATTTTACTGCACCCGGTACACAAGAGATTAGGTGGGACAAACCAATGAGAAGCTGTCATTTTCTGTGCAAACAGTACGGAAGAGAGAGAATTTTGTATTGTTAATCCAGGTGTCATACTTCCAATGGAAGTCCCATCATATGCCCGGTGCACTTTAAATTTTTCCCAAGTGTGGATGGTGTTGAGTGTACTCAATATTGATGAAAATGGTTAAAGACATGGAGTATATTATTAAATGCAAAAGATATTGGAATTTCTCATGTTTGATATGATAATGACTTAAAAATAAACTGGTTTCAAGTTTAAATTATTATTATTGAGCATTCAAGCAATGGTTTAACTAGAAGGACTTAAATGAGGAGTGACCATTTAGTAAAAATCTTCTTGAAGCTATCTTTCGACCGATTTTTCATATCAAAGATAATGGATTTGGATCTTGCATTCTGCACATAAGTTGTATATCTCTCTTTTATCTTTCTAACAAGACCAAGATCACATCAGTTGGATAAGTATAACTCAAGTTATGCTCAAAATACGAAATCATGTTTTTGCTATCGAATTTGCTCGCTTCAGCGAGCAAACTTAGCGAGCAGCGTCGTTAATGAAGGTCCATGGATCTTCTATTATAAAAGGCACACTTTAGGATTTTTCTAATGACTTTTGACTGCTAAGGGACGTCTTTGGAGGTAGAGGAGCTCTGTCTTGGACCTGAGAAGGTGGAGGAACAGTCAAAGCTTCACCGTAGAAATCGGTTTATGAGTTCTTTTTATGCTTTTCATTTGTTTCTTTTTTGTTTTATGATTATGTCATGCTAGGTTTCTTTGTAGTTAGAGTTAGATGGAACCAATGATTTTCCAATTTTATTTATTCCTTTCCTGTAATTTAATATTCAATTATATATTATGCAATTAATTTCTTTTCCGACTCCTAGCTTTGTTTATGAACTAATCACTCATAGATGAACACATGAATCTTATATGACAATAGGGATGTTGGTGTAGGATTCTAATTGGTTAATTGCTAGGTTTTGCTTGATCTAGGGAAAGACTTGTGAAATCTATGACAAACCTGTGAAGAATGGAGAACAGCTAGAACGTCCTGTAACTGTTTTTGTAGGGTATCCATGTACTGAGTATGGGACAACTCCATAGCAGTAAAACGACGGTCCTGGGCGAGCTCTAAGTTGGAAAGATGCTCCTGCAGTGACAGTCGCGATTGCTGGAGGTCCTGAACCTGCTGAGTGACATCACGGAGGCGTGTATTTTCAGCCATGTGAGGTCAATGAAAGCACCAATGTAACCTTTGTGGGATAAGAAGAAGAATAGTAGGAAGGGAAAGGGAAGGTTGAGAGAAGAAGAAAAGAGGTAGAGAGAGAGAGTGTTCACTTTAAACATACTGATTCATTACTCCCTTTTGACCTAAAATAGGCAAAAGGATAAAAGGGCACCGTATGGGCCATAACTATACTGAAAGTAAAATATCTATTGGGCTTTTAAAACATGATTAGCCATCTTCAAGCAGAAATTAAAATAACAATTGGGCTTTTAAAAACACATCTAGCCCACTATATATTCATTAAGCTTCTTGGGCTGAATTAACTGTGATCTACTTCTCAGCCTTGATCCCCTTGTGAGGTTGGATTCCGTAACAAGCCCCACATCTGCAAGGGCAGACTCGTCCTCGAGGTTGGTGGCGTTGGAAGACACGCGGACCAATCGTGGGACAGCAGATGTGAAAGTGGGTGGACGCATTAAATGGTGGGCGGTGGAATCCAATGGTTGGGATCTCATTGGAACTAACGGACGAGTAGCGACCGTTGGATGCGTTTGGGAAATGGGATGTGGCTGAGCAGCAATAAGTGTGGTGGGTGGCATTGGAAACCCACTAAGACCATTTCCTGGAACACTCATAGTTCCAGAAGTCTCCTTCGCATCCTGTAGTCTCTGAGGCACCATACGTTGGAGTTCACTGTTTTCCTTCAGACCTGTTGGTGTTCCACCTGAGTCGCGGTGGTCACGGTTGAGAACGTCGACAGCGGGTGCCAAACGTGGGTTCCCTTGGAGCAGGATCGACTGGTCTTCCCAGGTCGAATCCTCCGGCGGTAGTCCGAGCCACTGGACGAGGACTTGAGGGACCCAGGTACCCCGTTGCCAGACAGATCTGGTAGCTATCACTGCGCACGGCGTTAGAGCGAGGGGCGTGGTAGCTGGTGTGTCCGGAAGGTGATGGATCTGGTAGCGGTGACCAGGTTTGAATGGACGGAGCAGGGACACGTGAAAAACATCATGGATCCGGGAAGAATGTGGAAGCTTTAGGCGGTATGCAACCTTTCCGATCTTGTTCAAGACTTCGAAGGGCCCGTAATAACGCAAACTCAGCTTTTGGCATGAGCGACGGTGAACGGAGACCTGTCGGTAGGGCTGGAGGCGGAGCAAGACGAGATCACCGACGGTAAAGTTCCAATCTTTACGTTTCTTGTCTGTTTGGGCCTTCATTATTTGTTGGGACTTCTTGAGATTTTCTTTTAAAACTTGTAAGATTGTTTGTCGAGCTGCAAGGGTAGAATCGACGGCCTCATTAGGGGAGGAGCCCAAGCAATAGGCGACCAGATCCGGCGGAGGCTTGCCATACATAACCTCGTATGGAGAGAAACCCGTGGAGTGGTGATAACTGGTGTTATAGTGGTATTCGGCCCAGTTGAGAAAACTCGACCATGTATGAGGGTGTGAATGTGTGAAAGCTCTGAGGTAAGATTCCAAGCACCTGTTAACCCGTTCGGTTTGTCCGTCCGTTTGTGGGTGGTACGAAGAGCTAAATTTGAGTGTTGTGCCTTGCAGGTGAAAAAGGGTTTTCCAGAAATCGCTGAGGAAGATGGGATCCCTGTCAGATACAATAGTGTGAGGAAGGCCATGCGGTTTACCAACACTGTCCCAGAAAACGGAAGCTACTTTGGAGGCCGAGTAATGAGCTGGAAGGGGGCTGAAGTGAGCTGCCTTGGAAAACCTGTCGACGACGACGAAAATGGAACTAAAGCCGGAAGACACAGGTAAGTGTGTTATAAAATCCATAGTGACATCTGTCCATAGGGAATCTGGGGTAGGCAAGGGTTGGAGGAGCCCAAATGGGGCATGGGTAGAAGGTTTGAGTTTTTGACAGATCTCACAGGTAGAGATATATTCCTTAACAGTTTTGTGCATTCCTTTCCAGGCAAAATTGTGGGTCAGGCGGTGGATAGTGGCGGTGACACCCGAGTGACCTCCCTGCTTGGCATCATGGACTTCGTGAAGTAAATGAGGAATGATGGTGGAAGCAGATGGCAAATAGATGCGATGTTTGTAGAATAGCAGTTGATTTTTGTATTGCCAATCTGGCCATAGGTTGGGGTGATGTTGTAATTCATGTATGATGTTGGTAGTGTAGGGGTCTGTAAGTAATTCTGATTGTAAAACTGTAGTGAAGTTTAAAGATGGGCCAGTGATGGCTGCTAAGTGAGGGGCCTGGGCAACCGAGGTACCCTCCATTTGTCTGGACAATCCGTTGGCAACTATGTTTGCTTTGCCGGATTTATAGACAATAGTGTAATCATACCCCAATAACTTAGAGAGGAACTGTTGTTGCTCTGGGGTTTGTATAACTTGTTGCATTAAATTGTGGAGGCTCTTGTGATCTGTGCGAATCACAAAGGGCGAACCCAACAAATATTGACGCCACTTAGAAACCGCCGCCGTAATCGCAAACATTTCGCGGGCGTAAGTAGACTTACCCTGCATCATGGGGGCTAACTTGCGGCTGTAAAAAGCCAGTGGTTTCTCGTTCTGGAGAAGGACGGCTCCGATACCCACACCCGAAGCGTCTGTTTCCACAACAAAGGGTTGAGTGAAATTAGGAAGACCCAAAATTGGAGCAGTAATTAATCGTAACTTGAGGTCCCTAAAGGCACAATCAGCTTTGGGATTCCAATGAAAACCTGACTTAGAGAGGAGATCAGTGAGAGGAGCGGCAATGGATGCATAGTGGCGAATAAACTTTCTATAATAGCCTGATAAACCCAAAAATGCTCTGAGTTGTGTAACGGTAGATGGAGTGGGCCAATCGGAAATTGCTTGCAGTTTGCTGGGGTCTGGTTGGACACCTGATCCCGAAATAATATGGCCCAAAAATATAATAGATGGTTGAGCAAACAGGCATTTGGAAAGTTTAGCATATAAAGAGTGAGCCCGTAGAGTAGCCAAAACTGCTGTGAGATGATCCCAATGGAGGGATGCTGATGGGCTATAGATTAGGATATCATCAAAGAACACCACCACAAACTTACGCAAATAGGCAGCAAAAACCTGATTCATAGTAGCTTGGAAAGTTGATGGGGCATTGCTCAAGCCAAATGGTATCACGAGGAACTCGTAGTGACCGTGATGTGTGCGAAAAGCTGTGTTATGTATATCTGGTGAGTGCATGCGGATCTGGTGGAAGCCAGATCGGGGATCGAGGCGGGAAAAAATAGTTGCCCCATGTAGTTCATCGATTAGCTCATCAATGGTAGGGATCGGAAACTTGTCCTTGATAGTAATAGCGTTTAAGGCCCTGTAGTCCACACAAAATCTCCATGTACCGTCCTTTTTCTTAACTAAGAGAACCGGAGAACTATAGTCAGATTGGCTATGGCGGATTAATCCTGATGACAGCATTTCAGAAATCATTTTTTCGATTTCATTTTCCTGGTAGTGTGGGTAGCGGTAAGGTTTGACCTGAACGGGTTTAGCATCATGGGCCAATGAAATGCGGTGGTTAAGATGGCGATCTGGTGGCAAGGTAGTAGGTACTGAAAAAACATCAGAAAAATCTTGAAGTATAGTGGTTAAAGGTAATGGTGTGGGTAAAACAGGGGTTGGAAATGGGGCTGTGGATGGTTGAAGCGGGGTGGATGTTAAGCACATAACACAAGAAGAAATAGAATTGTGAGTGATCAATTTGTGTAATTGGGCTGAGGTAATTGGGGTAGGTCCAATGGAGTGGTTGCCATGCAATAGTATTTGATTGCCAGAATGTGTGAAAGCCATAGTCAATGCCGCATAGTCAGTAATAATTGGTCCAAGTGTTGCCAGCCATTGAACACCTAACACAATATCTGCACCCTTAAGGTCTAAAACAAACAAGTCAACAACAAATGAATTGGTTTGCATGAGCAAGGAAATGCCGGAACAAGACGCTGAGCAAGTAAGTATATCCCCATTTCCAACATGCACATTGAAGGGAGAAATGGCATGCATAACCAGGTTAAGATAGGAGGCCATTCGCGGTGTGATAAAATTGTGTGTACTACCGCCATCAATTAAGATTTGGACAACTGTACCAGATATGGTACCTGTAAGCCGGAAAGAATTAAAAGTACGGTGGCCAAACAATGCATTCAAGCTTATTTCTGGTGTTAATTGCTCCTCGGGAGGAGGATCCCCATCAGGCGGAATAGTATCGTCATCTTCCTCAGATCCATCCAGGTATAAAAGGGTTGCGCGACCTTTACAGCGATGCCCAGCTGTAAATTTTTCGTCGCAATTGTAACACAAGTTTTTCTCACGACGGGCTTGCCGTTCAGCTAGGGATAAATGGCGAATAGGCAAAGCTGACATGGGAATAGGGTGTTTAACAGGGGGTAGCGATGGTGAAGGGGAGAGCTGTGGGGAAGGAACGGGCTGAGTGGAAAAGGAGGTGGTGCGTGGGGTCCAGGGTTTGAATGGTTTTTCATTACTGAGTTTCTCTTCATACACTTTGGCATAGGCAAAGGCATCATGAACATCTTGAGGTCGGTGGACCAAAACCGAACAACGGATCGTTGATTTTAATCCCGCTAAGAATAACCCCTTCTTAACAGTGATGGATAAACCAGGGATTTTTCTGGACAGCTGTTCGAAAGCGGCATAGTACTCAGTAACGGTGCCGGTTTGCTGAAGTTTAGCAATAGCAACTGCTGGATCTTCAAATTCTGTCGGGCCAAAACGCCTTTGTAAAGCTGTGACGAAGGAATTCCAGTCAGGAATCAAACCATCTTGGTCCAAAGACTGAAACCATGATGACGCAGGGGAATCCAAGTTGAAAGAAACCAGCAAAAGACGTTCATGGTTAGGAACATTATAGAAACGAAAATATCGTTCTATAGCAAATAACCAATCAGTAGGCTCCCCACTAGCAAATCTGGGAAAGTCCAATTTCATTTGGCGTTGACGGTGAGGCTCATGTGTGTGGCTGGAAGATGTGTGAGAAGGACCAGAGCCCAAGACTCCCGCATTCGGATCTGGACAAACCTGTGAAGAATGGAGAACAGCTAGAACGTCCTGTAACTGTTTTTGTAGGGTATCCATGTACTGAGTATGGGACAACTCCATAGCAGTAAAACGACGGTCCTGGGCGAGCTCTAAGTTGGAAAGATGCTCCTGCAGTGACAGTCGCGATTGCTGGAGGTCCTGAACCTGCTGAGTGACATCACGGAGGTGTGTATTTTCAGCCATGTGAGGTCAATGAAAGCACCAATGTAACCTTTGTGGGATAAGAAGAAGAATAGTAGGAAGGGAAAGGGAAGGTTGAGAGAAGAAGAAAAGAGGTAGAGAGAGAGTGTTCACTTTAAACATACTGATTCATTACTCCCTTTTGACCTAAAATAGGCAAAAGGATAAAAGGGCACCGTATGGGCCATAACTATACTGAAAGTAAAATATCTATTGGGCTTTTAAAACATGATTAGCCATCTTCAAGCAGAAATTAAAATAACAATTGGGCTTTTAAAAACACATCTAGCCCACTATATATTCATTAAGCTTCTTGGGCTGAATTAACTGTGATCTACTTCTCAGCCTTGATCCCCTTGTGAGGTTGGATTCCGTAATAGTAAATGATTGAATCACTAAGGGGTTAAGGTTTAGTTAATTATGAAATAATTGTCAATAACCTGAATTGAGTGTTAGTTGTAGGAAATTGTAGATTCATTACGAAGACATTGGGAAAATCAATTCCCTAGCTATGCTTTGCATTCTTGATTTCACATCGTTCTTGACTATTGTTCTTTTTAATTAATTGTTAATTTTAGTTTGTGTTTTATATTTCAATCATATTCCCAACAACTTTTTCGGTCGATCCAACTTTGATCGCATAAATAAATTATTGCTTGATAGATTAATCTTCGTATGAATGATAACTCTACTTATCACTTTATTATACTTATACGACTGATATATTTGCCGTGATCGCAACATATGGATAGATGATCATATTTGGGTATATATAGTGGATAAACACCCCGGTTATGCCGTCTTTATATGGAGTTATTCATTCTCATTGGTGGAAAAAGTGACATTTGCAAGATGCCTAATGTCAAGCTAAAGCCTTATAGACGTAGTTGTCAGCATGTGCTTGTTCCCAAGCCATTGGTTATACAAGGGGTGATAATACTTTGAGCAGCTGATATCATGTGGTTGCAATTAACTAAGCAACTGGTGTCATGTTTCACGAGGCCTGCAAGATTGTCAAGATACATGGGGTGATCACTTCAACTGGAAACAGTAGTTTTTGGGTCTGTCACTAGTTGGGCCTATAATCTCACATGGGTTGAGTTCAAATCAAACTCAAACTTAAAAGGACTGGAATATTACCTAAAATGACAACAAGATTCTAGGCTTAATTTAACGACACAGAGCACATATTCCATAAATATTGAGAGAACTGAAATATAACCAGAGAACTAAAAGAAGGCGTACTTACAACCACAATTATTAGAGGAGATGGAATTGACGTGGGGGAAGCAACGCTATAGAGAAAAAAACCACAAGCATACCAACATTTGTTTAATTTTAATCTGTTTTCCTCTTACTTTGTTTATTGGGAACTTGATTAAATTTTTCGTCTATCGTAAATTCTAAAGTGAATTAAAATTTATTGGAAAAAATATTTGTGATTTTAAATGATACAGAATTATGTCTTTTTAAATAAAATTACGTGTTTTGATGTATTTTTTACGTTTACTCTTTTCCCAACCCC
Source organism: Gastrolobium villosum (assembly GCA_032173675.1). Lineage (NCBI taxonomy): Eukaryota > Viridiplantae > Streptophyta > Magnoliopsida > Fabales > Fabaceae > Gastrolobium > Gastrolobium villosum. The sequence continues at coordinate 22,174 of JAVKPL010007878.1, read as the reverse complement.
CACCCTAATTTTATTAAAAAGAAAAAAGGATGAAACACACCAAAATAACATAATTTCATTAAAAATGACATAAAATCATACCATTTAAAATCACAAACACTTTTTCCAAATTTATTTTAGATATTTTGAGTTAACTTGAATATACGAATGTTTATATTTACTATTGATCAGCTTAGAATTTTTGGACTGATGACACAGCTGGAGCCTGGAGGTTTATTGGCGAAGGTGGACTGATCTGCTTTACGCCTGATAGTGCGTTGTTGAGGATGCTTCGATGATGCTTGTTTTAGTCTCCAATGAAATAATGGGGTACTGTAAGTAACCGTGTAACTACATCCATTGTGATGCTAAAGGCTGTAGTTTTTCAAGCGGATTTTTGTGTTATGGAGATGATAAGGTTTTGCTATTTATAGTATGCATGAGTCCAGCTATGAGATTCTTGCTAGTTGCTACCGTCCCTGCGCGGGTGTACGTTAGACTTTTGCAGCTTTGGCCTTCTATTTGCCACTTGGTGACTAGGGGTGTAAATGAGTCGTGTTAGTTTGACCTAACCTACAGCTCGGCCTACGTTGAGCCTAATCTACAGCTCGGCCTACGTTGAGTCTAACCTAATTTAACCAACTTTTAAAGTATAGTAGACTTAGCCTTATATAAGAAAACCTTTTTAACAAATAGACCATTGGACAATTTTGTCGAGCCTAACTTAAAGCCTTGTAGAGTGACCTATTTAATTTAAAATATATATATTTATTTATTTTAGGTGACAATTAGTACAAATCCTTGTCTTGATGGAGGTTTATAGATATTTCATTGAATGATATTATCTTGAAGACTTTATTTCAGCTTTGGTTGACCTAGTAATTGTATTTCTTTATTTTCCTCATTTCTTTGACTTTATTCCTTTCTGATATACATTATAGAGCTGGGGTATTATGTTAATTCTTTCTTGTTTGTCATTTTTTATTTCTTATGAGAAGTACTAGTGCATGCATGAATAAAACTTTGCTTCAGTATATTTTTTTTTTACAATTGTGAAATTTTAATGCTCACTAGTGAAATTTATATCTCGTGTAAAAAAATGCAGCAATTTATGAACACGTTAATGACTTGTAATGTCAAACGAATATTTTCAAAATTGTTAAAAAAAAATTATTTTTTTTAAATTTATCACGACTCACGAGAGATGCCTACAAGACTTATTAGGCTCTCTAATTTTTAAAAATAGATTTGATTTGACCTATAAATAAAATCTTTAATAGGCTAGTTGACTTTGAGGACTTGTTTGGATTAGTTTTGTTTTTCAAAAAAAAAAAAAAAATTAGTACTTTTTATAAAAAAATCTATTTGAATATTTATATTTTAAAAAAGCAGAAGTGATTAAAATAGTTAATATTTTTTTTTAGTTAAAAAATTTTAATTTCTAAAAAAATTAAAAATTAAAAGTTAATTTAAAAAAATTAAGTAATTTTAATATTCATAAAAATACTCTAAAATAAATAAATTATAATTTTTTTTTGAAAGTCCATACAATCGGTCCCTAAAATATTGATGTTTGTCCACCGGTAGAGGGAAATATCTATGGTACTACTGTTGTATCATTCACTCAGTGTATCTATTCAATAAAAAATGAGAAATGACTGTCATACCGTATGAAAAAGAGATAAAAATATTTTTTTACCCAAATATCACTTGTACATGTACAAAAGATGATCTCCCGGTAGGGATGGCAAAGCGACACTACTGTTCATTCAGGGGTTACGTGTAAAATTGGGGATCTGTTAGGCGGTTTAGGTTGCTTCATTGGGGGTTAAGGACTTGAGGGCCTTTGCACTTGGGTCAGCATCTTATGTCTTGGGGTTCTAATATTGGTCCACAACAATTATGAACAAATTTTCTTCATCTATATAGAGAGCTTATCATTGCTCTTAAATTTTAACTTTTATGTTGGGATCACACGGAAAAAATAAAATAAAAAAGAATGGGTCATATTTATAAAATTTTTATCTACAAGCTGTTACAAACTATATTTTGTATTCCGATAATATATCTGTAGCCGAATCTATTCCTAAAAATACACAGTATAATTTATAACAAAAAAATTATAAATATAACCTTCTCAAGATAAAAAAAACTCCTTGTCTTATTTTATTTGGCTGTGTTTATTTATTTCTCTTGCATTCAAATATTGGCGCTTAGGTTGTAAATAGATTGGGATAAGTTATGTTTGAGTCTAAATAGGTCATATTTATATAGAATATTTTAAAGCTAAACTGACCTATAAATGATGGAGGTTACGTTATAGATTTAATTTGACCCCCATTTTTTTTAAAAAAAATGGCATGTTCTATTATGCCTACCAAGCTTACTTAAATTTGAATTGAAATAAATTAAGGATTGTTTAAGAAATTAGAACACAATAACAAACATAAGAACTCTTATTGATTACCAATAACTTCTTCAAAACACTTCTATATATTTATCTCTATAAATTGAATATTCAGCCTAAAATTTTATAAATCACTTAAAATAGAAAAAATACTATCATTTACTAAAAATTCATCCTAAAATATTATGAGCTGACTGATGTCGGACGTGCTTGGATGAGCTTTTTTTAGTCAAAAATTGTTTTTTTCTTCAAGTAAAAAAAATTACTATAAAGTTCGTTTGGATGTTTGCTTTAAAAAAAACAGAAATCAAAAATTAAATATTTTTTCAAAAATCAAATATTTTTTGAAATTTTAAATAACTTTAACTTTCGTTAAAAGCACTTCTAAAATAAGTAAGACATATAAAATACTTTTTTTACAAACTCATGGCGAGGTTAGAATTTTAAAATAGGCTTATATAGCTCAACTGGATCTGGATTCTCTCATGTTAAAAAAACATGATATAATCATATGTGGAGTCATAACCATACAATGGTGGACAATGATCATAAAGGAAGAGAGAAAAATATATTGAAATAGGTAGTTATAAAATCATAACCGTTGATTTATCTTTGTATGATTGAGATCTTCTCACGTGACCATGTCATATTTTGTTAAACATGAGAAGATCCAATTCGAGCTCAGCTATTAAGTAGGTTTTTTTTTTTCTCAACATCCAGATGTGCTCTGTTTTGGTCATGCTTGATTAGGCTCATGGGAGAATGTATAGTATATTTACACCTCTATCTGTTGGGTATGCTCTTTGCACTAATCCCAATGGCTTTAGTGAGAGCCCAAAGACCAAGTCTAACCCATGTAGCTTAGGGTTAGTTGGATTGGGAAGAGTATATATGGAACATTTTCTTTACTTGTGCCTCCTAGGGTAACACACATCAGAAACAAGAAACACTCTAAGTGTAAGAACCCGCACCGCTAATTAAGGTAATTAGTGAGTTAATTATGATAATTAGGAAATAATTCCATAATTGACCTTAATAATTATTATTGGGATTAAATAACTATAATGAATGGGTAAAAATGCTGAAAGTCGCTTTTCGGAAGAAAAGCGCAGATACCGGTTCTGCTACTCGGTATAAATGCGTACCGGAAAAGTATCCCGGAAAATTATAACGAATGCATGATAATTACTAGAATATTATGTAGGACTTGTAAAACAAGTTTCAAGTCAAAATGACGTAATCTGATGCCAGAACTGATACTGGCTATGGAAAAGCGCGTACCGAAAAGGTGCTCCGAAAAATAAAATAAAAATATGAAAAATCTTAGAAAAATGTCTAGGTCTAGAATCCGAATTTTGGGATCAAGATCTTTTACTTTGCTATTAAGGCTAATACTGCGTGTTTAAGTGGCTTTGGCTATATATATGCATATTAAGGGCACATTGCCCTAGAAAACCAACTTCCTGCGTGGCTGCTTGGGGGCTGGTCAGCTGGAGCTTTGTTTTTGAGCTCTCTTCTCCACCTTGTGGCCAAGTCACTACCTTTCTTGATTTCCTTCACATTCTCCTTCTTGTAAACACTTGTGAGTGGCCTTGTGAGTGTGAGAGGTGGTAGTTCCTGTATGTTGGGTTGCTGGTTGTGAGGTTTTTGATTCTGAGTTTGAGAGTTGGAAGGAGAGCCATCTTGTTCTTGAGTTGTGAAGCCTCAAAGAGCTTCCTTTGTGTTGAAAGGGCCAAGCTTTGCACCATTTTCGTACACCTTGGTGTGGCTTGAGTTGAGGAGCTTGTGGAGAGCTCCAAGAGCTTCATACCTCTGTCCATTTCTGTCTTAAGCCTTGGGGTAAGTTATCTCACCATGATCATGAGTTTATCTTGCTTAAAGGTGGTGTCTTGGCATGTAAAAGGTTAAAATGAAGTAACCAACACATAAGTGAACTCATTTATGCTTAAAGATGCATGCTTTAACGTGTACATGTGTTAAAAGTTGGATCTTTGGGATGGATATTCACGAAATGCAGAAACTGCATTCTGTCGTGAGATATCCGGGTATTTGTCGAACAGATATCCAGATATCAGTATCCGGATATGGGATCTGGGTATCCGGATATGGCATATCCGGATATGTCCAGTGTGATATCCGGATATGGCATATCCGGATATGCCCCTTCTGATATCCGGATATCCTGGGTTTGCCCAGACAGTAGCTGTACTGTATGAACAGTAAGCTATTGGGTGTATGTGGACCCAAGTTTAAGGAAGTTGAACTTCTGTATTTAATGAACTAAGTCAGAATCATATGATTAAGGGCTTATGGCTTTGTTGGAAGCCTTAAGACGTAAAACGTAAAGGAAAGGCGTAGTCTTTAAGTTGTATGCTTGTGATGCATAAATATTGATGTGTTATTGGTCCATATCAGATTGTGATACTGCTGTTTTTGGACTTGAGAGTGGTTGGACTCTTGGCTTGGATAGCTAGCTTGCAAGGTAAGCTTTCGTGTCCTCGGTTTAGCCATTTTGTTGTTCCACCATGTCCCATGGGGATGAGTTTATGCATGCTGTGTTACATGCTTTATTATTTTGGAAATGCTGTTAAGCTATTTATATGCAATGAGCTTTTATGAGATGCATGTGGTGTCCACCTAGACGGTAAGCCTGAGTATGTAGTACATACAAGATGGTGAAGCTGTGGGTGAGGTGCAGGTAGTATCCATGTACTCATGTAGGCATAGACGTATTCCTACATTTCTCTGGCCAGTAGATTTGATAAACACACATGGCATGATTAATTGCTGCATCGCATGATTTTGGAACTTATATTGTAAATACTGTTTTGAACTTATATTACACATGTAAGTGAGCTTGGGGTGGAGACTCCTTGAGGACCCCTTGTCTTACTGAGATTTCTTGTTAGAGATCTCACCCCACGTTTGGGGACGCTTATTTCAGGATCAGGTAATGTTGAGGGCTCAGGTGGCAGGAGGCCCGAGTTGAGTTGATATGATGATATGCTGACTGCTGTTATGTTTTCCGCTATATTTATATTCTTATGTTGAGACTGTTGATTGGGCATTGTTGCCTTATTTGGTGAGCATGGGATTTGTCCATGCCACATGGTTTGACTATTGTCTTTAATTTAATGTTGTAATTAAAGTATCAGGATTTTGGCCCAGGCTGCGTGTTGTAGTCCTGTGGTTTTAGATACTCACCTTACATTTATGTACGAGGTATTCAGTTAGTTGTCTTGCAATTTACATACAGGCAGTATTTTATGAAATTGATTAAGTAATCAAGTTGGTTAAGTCTAATGACGTCATAATTGAATTAAAGAAAAAGTTATTCCGCATTTTAATTAAGCGTGGCTTAATACGATAGTGTGTTAACAATCCGGGTTAACACGGGCTGTTACACTAAGAGGCAGACGTTCATCATCTGAACGGTTGCCCACACGACTCCCTGATCCCCTTGAGTCATAGCCTGGAAGATCAACCGTAGAGCGGATTTCGCGACCATTCGTGGTGCATTGCTCCAGATCGTGAGGCTAGAGAAGGAGATCTGAACGTGAGGAATTGTCATGCTCGCTTCTTCATCCCAGGTAATCAAAATGGTGTCTTAATTCTTCATCACAGCGGTACGATGCGCTTCCACGTTTCTGATGGCCAAACAATCCTACAAGGGCCAAAAAGGTTTGCGCAACTATTCAACTGAAACTGGTTCATACTAATGTATGTGGACCAATTAACGTTCAGACCAGATGAGGTAATGAGTACTTCATTATATGAATGTTTGCTCTGGATTTGGACAGATGGACCTAGTGCGCCATAAGTCTAAAGCTTTTGGAAAATTTCAAGAGCTTTAAGTTTCAGGCAGAAAAGCATCTAGGTGTTCAAATCAAAATACTTTGGTCTGACTAAAGTGTTGGCTACCTGTCTGGTAACTTCAGGTCTTACCTCATTTAAGAGGGGATAGTTTTCGTAACTGTCAACTCTAGGAACGCGTTAGTTGCATAAAATCAAACATTTCTAGACTTGGTGAAAATCATGTTCAGTTATTCATCTTTGCCAATGTTGTTCAAGGGAGATGCCTAGGAGAAGGAAATGTTCAATCTTAACTTGGTTCCGTCAATGTTTGTTGTAAAGGCACCTTAAGAATTATGGAAAGGGTACAAGCCCAGGTCAAACCATATTCGGATTTAGGGTGCTACGGCACACGTCCTACAACAACAGTCAAATAAGACGGAATCTTGTATCGAAGAGTGCATATCTTTTGGCTACCCTAAGAGAACAAGGGATGATTTCTTATTTAGTCTTAAGGATAAGATAATCTAAGTGAGCACTCACGTGATTTTCTTAAAGGAGGACTAGATGAGAAATTATAAGCTCTTAAGTAAGGTTATTCTTGATGAGATTTATCTCAGATCAAGAATTTCCAGAATCTCTAGAAGCTTCATCCACTGTTCCCTTTATTGTTTAAGAGGGGGAATATATAACTCTAGGTGAGCAAACAAGGGAACCGTAATTGGAAATTCAACATGGTAATATATAAGTGAAACTAGTAGAAATATTAGTGTCACATGTGGAAGAACAATATCAAGAATAAGTGGATCCTTAAGAAATTGAAGATCCACCTTTTGACCCAATCTTGGATCTACTTGTAAATACACAAGGTCTAGTGTGGTACATTCGTAGTGGGAGAGAACATTGTTAACTCTCAAGTTGTCTCTTGTTGAGTGATATTGATCCTACTAGTTACGATAATGCACTAGAAGATGTTGTTGATCAAGTGTTGCTTAAGCTATGAACAATAAGATGGAATACTTGTATTTCAACTCCGTTCGGTCCCTAGTAAAGGCACCAAGAGGGGTAAAACCCACTAGGTGCATGTGGACATAAAAGGCAAAGAGAGGATGGACAGGAAGGTGAAAACCTTCAAAGCTAGCTTGAAGGCAATTTATGCTAGACGACATGCTCGAGTCTAACCAGATTCTCTTAGTTGCTATAAGTCTCAATTATGAGATTTCATTTTGGGAGTTGGATGTCAGGATGTCGACATACAACAACCAAAAGGGTTTATAGCAAATGGGCAGGAACACACAGTATGCAAGTTGTGAAAGTCTATTTCATAGACTTAAGCAAGCATCCAGGTCTTGGAACATCAGTTATGATCAGGTTATCAAAATTTTGATTTTGAGAGAAACTTGATGAATGATATGTATTTGTATGTAAAGGATCCAACGGAAGATAGTAGATTTTCTGGTACTTTATGTAGATGATATGCTCCTTATTGGAAACAACATGGAGGTAATATCAAGCATAAAGAGTTGGCTAAGTTAGTGTTTTGGTATGAAAGTACTGGGGAAGCCAATTACATTCTTGGTATAAAACTCTTATGAGACCGGAAGAATAAGTTGTTGGCATCACCTCAGGCTACTTACAATGACAAAACTCTTGCCAAAATTCAACATGAGAATTCTAAGAGAAGAATGATAATTCTCAGATGTGGAATTCATGTTCTTAAGGAGTAACCAAAGACTTCTGAAAGGAAGAATGCATGAGCAGGATATCTTATGCTTTGGCAAAGGTAGTCTCATGCATATCATGTTGGGCGTTAAACCAGACATCTGTCACGCAGTGGGAGTAGTGAGATGGTATAATTCTGGATGTAGAGGAACACTAAGATTGTTGTTAAGCATGTACTCAAGTATCTTTGGAGAACGATAGATTATATGCTGGTATATTCTAGTGGGAGTCTTGAAAAGCCGAGTTTTCACATATTCAGTTATTTCAAGTGGATATTGACTCAAGAAATCAACCTCGAGTTATGAGTTTTTCACTAAACTCAGATAGCATTAGAGGTGGATCTTGTAGACTCAGATACTAAGAGTTTGCCTAAACTTATGTTCGAGAAGCATGTTACTTCTTTGGGTCTTAGGAGGATCCCAGACTTGCGTTAAGCGAGTGGAAGATATTAGGTTCATTGTGCTCTTGGAGTAAGACAATGAAATAATGTAATCATTTTCTGAATTTTACAATTAAGGTAATATTTATTTTGCACGCTATTTACAAACATCAAGGTCCGGATCAAATTGTGGAGTATATGATCATATGGATACGTTCATGGAGGACATGATCATGGGTTCTCACAATTGATGAACAGATTCACAGCTATTAAATAAAGTTGGGCACTTTATTTAGGCTGCAATATTTTATGAAATGGTTTTGTCCAAATCATTGTAAAATATTGGTGTGAATTAACATTCACATTGAAAGGATCAAGGAGTGATTTGATTAAGGTTATTTTTTCTGTCATAAGGTATCAAATCTCCAGTTAACTATAGTTATGTAATTGCTCTTAATCCTGAGTTTATTATAAATAGGCAGTCAAATAGTTTTCATTCTTTGATTTACCAACGGGTGAGGTTCGATCTATTGACGGCCAATAACTCAGTATTTTGGGAGTGAGATTATTTGATTATCGGTATTTATGAGATAAACAACATGGAATTTGTAAGATATGTCCCCTTGATATGTTTTGGTACTTGGATATTAAAGACACTGGCTAGTGCATGTAATCCATTAGAGAAACTATCATAGTCAAGGGAATAAATAATTGATTGAGTTACAGAAAACCTGCCAATCAATTATAGACATTTTACAAAGGGGCGATGCATATTCATGTTATAGAGGTCATTAATCTTGGAGCTCACGTTTGGGCTTTTAGTGGAGTAGCGCCGAATTAGATAATCCTTCAAAGATTATCAGGAGCCTTGATGAGTGACAAATGGTAGATCCCCAGGCTAGCATGAGACAAGGGATGTGTTGTATAATCAGATGATGGTGGCTTATAGGCTACATAGTCTTGGGTTAATAAACTAAAGTTTGTGTCCAAAAGAGCAAGTGAGAGATTGTTGGGTATGCTCTTTGCACTAAGCCCAATGGCTTTAGTGAGAGCCCAAAGACCAAGTCTAACTCATGTAGCTTAGGGTTAGTTGGATTGGGCAGAGTATATATGGAACATTTTCTCGACTTGTGCCTCCTAGGGTAACACACATCAGAAACAAGAAACACTCTAAGAGGCAGACGTTCATCATCTGAACGGTTGCCAACACGACTCCCTGATCCCCTTGAGTCATAGCCTGGAAGATCAACCGTAGAGCGAATTTTGCGACCGTTCGTGGTGCGTTGCTGCAGATCTTGAGGCTAGAGAAGGAGATCTGAACGTGAGGAATTGTCACGCTCACTTCTTCATCCCAGGTAATCAAAACGATGTCTTAATTTTTCATCACAGCGATACGATGCGCTTCCGCATTTCTGATGATATACCTTCACTGTCGCTTAACATTAGCTCAGTTATGAAAATTCGAAATAGAAATACTCCTCCATTTTTATTTTGTCTAATAATAAGCGATCAATATATGTCTTAGCGAATAAATATTCATTAAAAAGTGCTTATTGAACCCCATTTCCAAATATTATTCGTACGGTTTTCTTATTTTTCTTGACAGAGAATCACCTAAAATCTAGATGTAGATATTTCTAAACATCTAATCAAATAATTATACAATTCCATAAGATCTGGAAGGATTCTTCAAGTACAGATACTAGTTAATTTTGAATGAACACGTATTTCATTATATCTCGAAAATTTTAAAATCCAGTCCAAGTTGCAATTGTGCGCACTCTTCCCTTCCTTATTCCGACATTTTGTAATTGAAACAAGATCTGATTAAAGATTTGTTGTTAAGCACTGATGAGAACCAATTTGACCTGGGCTCGTAATGTAATTATCCTCCAGCAAGTATTTCATGTAGAAAAAGATGATTTTTCTTTTATGTTTAGCACATTTGTAATTTAAAGTGAAAGGAATGTCCAACTTTCGGATCGTCCCTGTAAGTTGTTTATAACTTATAAGTGGTGAGAAGAAAACCTTTTCCATTGGCTCTTGAGGTAGAATAAATTTTTAGTGCATCAAATGCACGAAAAAATCAGTATATCTATCTAATTATTTTGTGACGTACACTTGAACAAAAAATATCATTTCATTTACTTTTTTTAGATAATGTAATATTTAATTATCCACATATCATAAAACGAATTGGCACATGCATTGAGTTCAGTGCATTAGATACACTCAAAATTTATTCCTTGAGTGAGTGGTCTAAGATAATAATTGTAAGTGAGGATATTCTAATTTCTAAAAATTCTCACTACTAACTTATTACCCATCACATTATTATTGGATCAAAGAGAGAATATTAAAAAGTTTTTGAAGAGAGAGAAAATGTTAATCAAATGGTGATTAGATAGGTAATAAATTAGTAGTGAAAAATTTTGGTAGTTAGAATATCCCTCCTGAATAATTGTATAGGAGTTTGTGAAAGGTGAGTTGATATGATGTAGCAGCATTTGTTGACGTTTTGAGAAATATGCTGAAATATTTTTCTCCGTGTTTCAGGCTTCACAAGTGGGGGTTTTTGATCCAAAAAAAATGCAAATTTCAAAACAATCCACCTCTTTAGTTTGTTGACCAAATGCTTTATCGAATTAATGCAGGAAGACGCGTTTCAGGTGGTTATGCGTTTAGTCGCGCACCTGACACATGCGCGTTTCTGACAAATCTGAGCACGTTTATACCAGGTACGTGTCTAAACACGTCTGTACCAGGTGCGTGTTTCTGGCAAGTCTGACCACACATTCTATGGCATAGTTGCGTCAGAGTCAGAAACGTGCACTTGGTACAGATGTGTTTAGACACGTACCTGGTACAGACGTGTTTATACACGTACCTGGTACAGACGTGTTTAGACACGTATCTGGTACATACGTGTTTAGACACGTACCTGGTACAGATGTGTTCAGATGTGTAAAACGTTTGGTCATCAAACTAAATAGGTGAATTTTTTTTAAATTCACATTTCTTAGGTGAAAACCCCCCACAAGTGGACTTTCTTTATAATGAAGACTTTTCACAAATGAGCTTTATATATTCATGAAATTTTCATTGCACATGTTCGAAGCTCTCTATGTTTACCTAATAAAATAAGTATTCATTTTTTCTACGATTAATGTAGATAATTTATTTATATTGAGCCCAAAATGACGTCACGTCATTTTAAGAGTGAACATAAATAACTTAACGATGTTCGCTATAGAAAAATTAAAGTCATAAAATAAAAGGGTTAATTACTTGTCCGATTACAAGAGAAGTAATTAACTTTTCTGCTGAAACCTACATGTATAGGATCCATACATAAAAAAATAAAAAAATAAAAAAACCAATGGGATTTACATTGTCTTTGTAAGAAGTTTAGTTTGTCTCCTGGAGAAAAACTAAACCCTAAAATAAAATAAAACCTCATTTGTTTTCAGATATTCATATGGACGACTAAGATTCCTCTGGATGCCAGAGAAAAGTTTCCACTGCAGAAGCTTAACAAAGTCTATAATTCAAGCTCTAAAGTTACCACTCTGTTAAACTGTTGGACAAAAGCAATGTGAATGATATAAAAGAGTGTTAGTATAATTTTAGGGAGGTATTATATTGACCATTTTTTTTCTTATAAACTATATTAAATCTGACTGGTCACACTTCAATCAAGAGTGTATGTCTAATTAGATTTAAAAAAAAAATCAATATAACCCTTCCCATAATCTTATATAGATTTCGACTGTTTAAAATGATTGTATGTTTAGTTATAAATTTAATGTTATTCTAAATAAAATATTAATACTTTATCGCACAAATTAAGCCATCAATTATACGAGGGAAGCTTCGCTTGCATCTTCTGAATAATGTCAACGTAATGCCAAAATGTTGTAGTAAGCATTTCAACACGGTCAACCTGTTAAATATTATATATTTAAAAAGTAAAATAGCCTCAATTTCCACATGATAAAAGAAGAGGAAGGACAAAGGAAAGAGGAGTAACATAAAATAAGAAAATGACAGGGCAAATGACTGAATGTCTACAATTATCACTACTACCATTGAAAAGCCAACGAAAATAAATTTCATCACCTATATGATGCTTTTAATTACAAAGATTTATGCAAAATGCTTTTACACAATTTAAAAGATTAACACATGCATACCGAAAAAAGAAAGCTAAGAGTAATAACTTGGTTTTACCAATTGTCAAATGTTGAAAAGGTTAACATCAAAGCAATTACAGACCTCACTTATCACGTGATATTAATCCCCTAATTTCTGTTTTGTCCGTATTCATCCATAGACAAAGCAACATGTTAAGGCCTTGGCATTGGCAGATGCATAAAATTAAAATTAAAATCAAATGATAAACAAACGCGTAGCATATCGTTCTCTGAGCTGGTACTTACAGATTATATAATTGAAGGCACTGCTATAAAACTTAGAACTCAAACCTAACTAATTTAAAATGTTTAATCGCTGTCTCCCAAAAAAATTATATGATTTATTATTTATTTATCACAATCACTTGAGAATACCAAAACTCCTTAAATATAGGTTAAAAGTCCAAACAAAAAATAAAGTAATTTATTTGTTGATTAAAATAATCAAGTATGGTTGAACAATTGGTGGTGGCCTGAGTGAAAGAAGTTCAAATCTTTCAAACACATAATCGTGGATTCGATCTCAATATATGAATCGAAAAAGTACTTCAGAACAATAATTTAGGGAATAAGAGAGATACTCTTAAAAAAAAAAAAAGCGCCAACTGTGCAATTGTATTTCTTAACAAAACCCTTTAATATAACACCATATTTGCTAAGTCACAGTAAATGGTAATGATGATAATGCAGATTTGCTCCCGACCGAAGACCAAAAAGTTGGTCTAATAATGCTGGTTCAGTTTGGTAGATTCAAACCAAACTCTTTGGGCGGAAATCATGATATTTTTATAATTTTAATTTATTTCAGGATTATAATAATCTTTATATTTATGATTTTTTAAGATTTCAATACCAAAATGACGTCGTTTTAGGAATAAATGCAGATAATTTATCTGTATTAACTGCAGAAATACTTTTCCCATGATTTTTTTTTTTATGAATGATGATATATTAACTTAACTTTTTGCAATTACTTAATAAAAGAGAATAAAATATCTAATATTTTTTCAGAAAATTTTATTTAATATTCATCGAAACGATATTATTTTAGGATTGAATGATTAAAAATTTAGAATGATAAATATTATTATAATCATAAAATAAATTAAAATATCAAGCATACCTTGATTTTCACACCAAAACAATGTCATTTTGATAAATATTAAATAAAATTTTCTAAAATAATATTAGAAAAAACAAATCCTTAATAAAATAATTTATTTATTTTTTCTCTCTTGTCCATGTTTTTCTATTGTCATCATTGCCCATAAATTAGTCAAAGCAATATCTGTTTTCAGAAATCCAGGGTAAGCAACTTTTCTGTATTTCTTCTTTCTTGGTTCCCTTTTTTTTATACCAAAAAAAAAGATTCGTTGGTTCAATTAATTAATTAATATTGTAGCTCCCATAATATTTCCCAATAAAAAAATAAGGACCGGGATATATTAGTTGTACTTATTATTGTTACTAGTTGGAGTTGATGATGTAAACAAAATGTCCCGGTGCCGTCACTCCATTTCCTTTTCTAGAATTGAAATTGCATTTACTCAAATTTCTTAACTTTATATTAAATACTTCTAACGATAGCCTATAATTGCAACAAATGAAGCGATCACAATAACCAAAAGTAACATTAAAATCAGATTCTTATATAGAAATTGGGAGAATAAGTATTGTTAATGATCCTCTTTTTTTTTTGTCACAGAAAGGGGCAATGCTCCCACAAAGTTAATGATCCTCTTAATTTACACAACTAAATTATTATTATTATATACTAATTAAATTACTAAATTAATGTTACCTTTTATAACTAAATAATTAAATTAATTTTAGACTTTTTTTAAAGACCAAATCGATATCACTTTTATGATAGAGATAACATGCTAATGTTAATTTTCTTTAAATCAGCAAATTAATGTCAAGGAATATATTTTCTAATGTAATATGAAGTCATGTGAAAAATTTCAACTGTCATATGAAAAGATCCATTCCATTGATATCTTATATATTTTTCTACTTTTGAGACTAAATAGATATTTATTTATTATTTATTCATTGTTTATTTTAATTTTATTAGAAAAAACCTGTATGGGGTTTTTTCCCCTTTTATTTACCAAAAAAGAAAAAAAAAACCTTGTATAACTATGGAATTGCTATGAAATTTCTGTCGCTACTTTCATCATCGCAACTATTATTCGTTACAAATTCCCTCCCAAACGAGGTTTGCGACGAAATTTGCTAGGAAAATCGAATAAGCTACGAATTTTGTGAAGAGAAATTTATTGAAATTCCATTGTTACACAGATTTTTTCTTGTAGCGTGACTAACTAAGAGAATATGTAATATTGAAAGTGGTATATCTTTCGAACTATTTCTCAAGGGGATATGACTAGTGTGTGGGTACACTCTCACTATCAAAGAGATGATTTGACCTGGATCAACCTCCAAATGAAGATTAGAAGGCTAATGACTACAAGTATAGAATATATATGGGTTTCAAGAATCCATAGCCCTAAGCTCAGTATGTTCTAGTTTCTTGTATTCTTCTTATATATTAGATCCAATTGGACTTTAGTAAAATAGCAAAATTCAACAAAAAGATGTGTAATTATCCTCAAAATAGGCTAAAACTGAAGGCAAATAAGATACAATAAAGTTTACCTACTGAACTATAGATGAAGAGTAAAAAATATTCATTCATGACTGCGGCTTGCAAAATCCTGCAATTCTTATTTGAAAGTGATATATACTAAAATGACAAAATGTGGTCAACGAGGGTGAATATAGTTGGTTAAAGATTATCTTCATACGTTATAAGGGTGTGAGTTCAAATTTTACTGGCCGATACGAGGATATCAGTGTTTAATTTCATCTGAACTTTTTTTCACCAAAATATTAGAAATAAATTGTTGACGAAAGGCTTGATATTAATTTTATGTGGGACAGGGTGATGGAGTGCATCTGCATTTCCAGTTTGATAGGAGAGGGTGGAATGGGAAGCTAAAGGTAGTTTATTTGGCGTTAAAAAATTAAGTAGGGGATGAAAGTATATATTCAATTCTTTTTAGTATTATTTTTAGGAGAAGTTTAAAATTTTAATGTGGGAATCTATTCGAAATCGGACTAATTTGGAAGAGGTGGGATCTTTTGAAATCGGTGTCAAAATTCAATTTTGACACCTCATCTGAGAGTCGTTAGATCAAAAAAGATCAACGACTCTAATTTATGAGCATGTGACATCATTGATCTTTTTTGATCTAACGACTCTAAATGATGTGTCAAAATTAAAATTTGACACCGATATAGAAGGATACTACCTCAATTTGGAATATCTCCAAAAGTATTTGGCATTTAACCATTTATCCACTAATTAACATTATTATTTTGGCGGTGACAGGCTCAACGGGTCAGCACGCAGTCATCTACATCTCCAACTGTTTTCTATCATATTGTATGTTATCGAGATTATTTATTGTGGTTTGGGATCACCATTTTTTTGATGGTCCTTAGTTTAAATGGAAGAATAAAAGTGGAAAAAAGAAAAAATAATAGGAATAAAAAGAGAAAGAAAAAATTGATGTTGTGAGAGAGAGCACCAAATTATTAGGTGGTCCGAGCATAAAAAATAATTCTGTATGTTATCAGCGTCTTTGTCGTAGTTTATATTGTAAACTAAATAAGGATTTTATGTTTTTAAGAGATGAAATTATCTAATATAGGTTCGTTTTTTCTGCAGTTACTATAGATAAGTTATCTGCAGTAAACCAATACAATGTTATTTTGGGTGGAAATCATGGTATTTTTATAATTTTAATTTATTTCAGGGTTATAATAGTCTTTATATTTATAATTTTTTAAAATTTCAATATCAAAATGTCATCATTTTAAGAATAAATGCAAATAACATATCTGCATTAACTGCAGAAACATTGTTCCCATATAAAAATAGGGAAAATGTTTTCTCTACTGAAAGAAAAAAAAAATTCTCATGTTAATGACCCATAGCAAAAGTGAGATCTACAAAATAGTGGAGAAAGAAAAGAATTTAAGGTGTGACCCCCTTATGCTATAAGTCACTAATATGAGGAAAAAAAAATTCCTTAGAAAGAGAAAATGTTTTCCACAAAAATATGTGGAGCCTATATTATAAAAAGAAAATATCATCTCCTCATACTTTTATTTATGTATACGAGATAATTTTATCTCATATATCATACAAAAAATATTTAACTCTGTTAAATAAACAAAAAAAGGAGCGCTATTATCAACATCTTCTTCCTTACCCTTTGCATGGAATTGATGGTTTAAAATTATAACACTCTACATATTAGTATGTATATAACGACTTAATTTTTTATTTGATTTTACATATATTTATGTTCAAAAAAAAATATTTATTTCTTTTTAATAAATAACAGAGGTTATTTTAAAAAGATTCTTTAATTTTTTTAAGAATAGTTATACATATCTTATTTATAACTTTACTTTTTTTAATGTATATTTTTCAACTATATATTTTTTTTTAAATAAATATTTTTAAACTATTTAATTTATTAGATACATGCTAGTTCTTATATCACGAAAAAGGAGAGATAACTTCTTGGCTCTTAACTCCTACTTTCTAAAAATATTGTAGCATGATTATCTATTTTTTTTTTTTGTTCAAATCATATTTAGCTCCCCAAAAGTTTGATTTGGCCTCATACTATTGGTATAAACGATCATATAATAACTTACAAAATGTAATCAAAATTAATATTTGATATGACAGCATGGGGATTGATAATAAAATAACATATTTCATTCATAAAAAGTAAAGTTAAATCCTTTATTTAAATATAATAAATGATTTTAAAATTCACCTTTCAATCACTTCATTGAAAGTGAAATTTAATAGTTCCATCTCATGTGTTGACATTATCTGGAACAGTGACCATTGTGCCACTGTTCCCGTTCTTTATTACCAGAATGCCACGCGACCGGACTTATTTCCCAAACTGCCACGCAGGGTAGTTCGCCCCCGTCAGCAGCGACCTCGGTGGGCTGATGTGTCAGCGAAAAGGTGGTGCAGGAGTTCGCTGACGTCAGCAGCGAACTACACAGCATTTAATGCTGCAGCTGCCGCGCCACGTGTCGAACATGCACAGAGTTCGCGTCCTACGTAAGCGAACTCTGTGCAACGGCTAGTCAGCCGTGGCTGACATGCACAAAGGTCGCGTCCGACGTGGGCGACCTTTGTGCAACGGATACTTCCCCTCCCCCCTATATAAACACCCCCCCCCCCCCCCCCCCCCCACACCATCCCTCTCCCCACATCCTCAGCCCTTCTCTCTCTCTTTCTCTCTTGATTTTTCTTTCTTCCTTCTCCCTCACTTACTCTCACTCTTACTCTCACTCTTCCTCTCTCTTTTATTTTCATTTGAGGTTAGTAATGCATTTAATTAAATGTTGTTTATTTTGTTATTGTTATTTAATTGCTTTAATTTATATTATATTTAGCATAATACATTAAGTTAGATGACATATTAATTGTTATGTTATTTCAATTAGTTTAATATTTATACTTTATTAATATGATTTAGGGTTTAGGAATATTTGTAGGAATAATTTTATCACACATTAGGTTAGATGACATTTTATTTATTTTATTATTTAAATTTGTCTAATATTAGTAGTTTAGTAATTGCATAAAAAATAATGTTAGTTTTTAATTATGTTATATTACTTTAATTAGAGGAATATTTGTACCTTAGTAATTACATTTTAATGGTAGTAGTTAAATAAAATTTAGTTTAATTAATAATGTAATAAATTATTTTTTATGCATTATTTATTAATATGATTTAGGGTTTAGGAATATTTGTAGGATTAATTTTATCACACATTAGGTTAGATGACATTTTATTTATTTTATTATTTAAATTTGTCTAATATTAGTAGTTTAGTAATTGCATAAAAAATAATGTTAGTTTTTAATTATGTTATATTACTTTAATTAGAGGAATATTTGTACCTTAGTAATTACATTTTAATGGTAGTAGTTAAATAAAATTTAGTTTAATTAATAATGTAATAAATTATTTTTTATGCATTATTTATTAATATGATTTAGGGTTTAGGAATATTTGTAGGATTAATTTTATCACACATTAGGTTAGTTGACATTTTATTTATTTTATTATTTAAATTTGTCTAATATTAGTAGTTTAGTAATTGCATAAAAAATAATGTTAGTTTTTAGTTATGTTATATTACTTTAATTAGAGGAATATTTGTACCTTAGTAATTACATTTTAATGGTAGTAGTTAAATAAAATTTAGTTTAATTAATAATGTAATAAATTATTTTTTATGCATTATTTATGAAATATGATTTAGGGTTTAGGAATATTTGTAGGATTAATTTTATCACACATTAGGTTAGATGACATTTTATTTATTTTATTATTTAAATTTGTCTAATATTAGTAGTTTAGTAATTGCATAAAAAATAATGTTAGTTTTTAATTATGTTATATTACTTTAATTAGAGGAATATTTGTACCTTAGTAATTACATTTTAATGGTAGTAGTTAAATAAAATTTAGTTTAATTAATAATGTAATAAATTATTTTTTATGCATTATTTATGAATATGATTTAGGGTTTAGGAATATTTGTAGGATTAATTTTATCACACATTAGGTTAGATGACATTTTATTTATTTTATTATTTAAATTTGTCTAATATTAGTAGTTTAGTAATTGCATAAAAAATAATGTTAGTTTTTAATTATGTTATATTACTTTAATTAGTTTAATATTTTAATAATGACATGAAACTTGAATTTTTTATTTTGTAGTATGTAATATTTAATTCATTATGGATTATGGAATAATTAATTAAACTTGATAATTTAAATATTTTTTTAATAATTTTTCTATTTATTAATTGTAAATAGATTCATGGAGCAACCACAGCCGCAGCAGACGACAGCCATTCAACCTGGTCCATTGGTGCCGTCGCTGCTGACGTTACAGGAAAAACACATATCAACGCATGTATGGAACCAATCTGGTGATGAAAATGCAGATGATCGTGTCCTAAACGTTAGACACGGTGGTACGTGGGACCATCTGAATATACCTGAGGAGATTCATCCTTATCTTCAGCAAGCAGGATTTTATCAGCTTGCGCGTATGCGCAACCAGGAGGTTAGTGATACGTACAGTAGATAATAAAAATACATACATCTTGTATAGTTAATAAATTGTGATAAAATGTAATATACCTTTGTATTTTCAGCTTGATCACCCACTTATTTCGGCCCTTGTGGAGAGATGGCGTCCTGAGACGCGCACATTCCACATGAGCATGGGCGAGGTTACAATTACTTTAGAGGATGTCCACCATCTCCTTGGATTGCCAACAGATGGAGAGGTCGTCTCTGGCCGCGTCGGAGGTCATCCATATCCGCAGATGGTTACAGATTTATTGGGCGTGACGCCCCATCGTCAGCGCGACTTGTACAAGAACCAACTTTCGATGATATTTTTGAAGGAGCAGTATTTAAACTGGGAGCAATGGTCTAACGATGAAGTTAGCCGCATGAGATACACTCGTGCATTGATATTGCGCATCATCGGTGGTTGCCTTTTCACGGAGACTGCATCTAGCTTCGTGCATGCGCGATATCTCCTATTCTTGGATGATTTTCATAGGACGGGGACGTATTCCTGGGGTTCCGCTGTCTTGGCAACTTTGTACAGGGAGCTGTGCAAGGCTACTGACCCAGGACGATCGGACATGGGGGGCTGTGCCCTGTTACTACAGTTGTGGGCATGGACACGTTTCCCTACTATCTCACCCGCACTCCCTCCGATCCCTAACCTGCCTGTTATTTTCGGCGCAAGGTATTTGTCATGTCAAAATTAATAAAATTATTAAGATTTTGTTGCCTGTTTGATTAGTAGCTAAATAATGCGTTGTTATTTTGCAGGTTTAATAGCTTTACGTCGATACGACGTCGGTTTACACATATTAGACGCTATCGTCATCATATGGACGTCATGCCTATACGCAGTATACGGTGGTGTCCATACGACGGATACCCTGAACATCAGCCGTCGGATGAGGAGTCACGCAGATGGTTAGCTGTATGCCCACTCATACATTACCAGGTTGTTGTCTACCAGCAGCCAGATAGAGTGCTGAGGCAATTTCATTATCAACAGCCAATACCCAACCATCCGTTTATGAGTTCGGAGCTGCTGACTATCACCCTGACTGGTAAAGGCGACGTAGACTGGCGGGAGCGACATGGACTATATATTGCGCAGTGGCATTCTAGACATGCCCTTGTTGTGCAGGGTCTAGTGCCCATGGAGGGACACGGCCATCTATCCATCAACAGCACATATATGCAGTGGTATTTTCAGCATACACGTAGATGGATGATGCAGAGATCGGCCACTCGTGCGCATGTGGTATGTTAATTTTACATCGTTTCATCACTATTATGATAAATTTTATTTATATTTTCTTCAATAACATCATACTTTTAACATTATATTCACTGCGCAGAGTGATCGCATGGAGACAGTGCTGCACATGGCATCGGAAGAGGCGCAAGGTGCATTCTCCTACCGTCAGATCTACGACGAGACTCTCCAGATGATGTCTGCGTTCGACGAGTTTGGTAGACTGACAGAGCCTGGAGAGCATGCACCTCCTCCAGTCGTGGTGCAGACAGTGGAGCCGCCTCGACATCCCCGTGTTAGCCAGCGTGCGCGCCATGAGGGATTGCCACTTCATCATTAGTCTCCAGCTATTGCCGATAGGCCTGTGCTTGTGCAGTCTCTTCCACACCGTCCACCTGGCCAGTTTTACGCACCGGCGTACCCATCAGGTGGTCCTTCCCAGCCGTATTGGTGGCCTCCTGCAGGCGGTCCGTCTCAGCCTAATGTCCCTTCGTCGCAGTACGGGTACCCTTGGTTTTCAGCAATGTCGCACCCGTACCCTGCATATCAGCCACACTTCAGTCAGCCATCATATCCGCATGCTGAGCCATCTGCACATGAGCAGACCCAGTTTGCAGGACAGTCGAGTTCGCAGCCTCAGCCAGGCCTGGATGAGTTCACACAGGATTACATACCGACATTTGACTCTCCAGCCGTCATGGCCACACCGCATGCATTTTCGACTGACTTCCTTCAGTCACCCTATTCTGGTCATGCAGGTGTGCTTTCACATGAGGATGTTGGCAGTTTAGGCGATGATGTGCATGGAGACGCACCGTCGGATGCAGCTGTTGCAGTCCCTGGAGACGATGGAGGCGAGATTAGGCGTAACCCAGATAGACAGGCCAGAGAGCGGTGTTTGTTATCACCATTTGAGCATAACCAGGCACGTTGTGCCAAATATCATGGGAGGAGGCAACAGTAGTCATTCATTGTATTTATAATCTTAATGTTGTTTTAGCACTGCTTCATATGTAATTACTGTCCTTTTCAGCAATACTTGGTGGTATTTTTGTAATTAAATGGTGGATTTTTTTTTTATTTGTATTTGCTAACTTTTATGTTAATCTTGTTGTCATATGATTATATTAATAAACATATTAAAATCACAACGTAAGCACACAATGATGATATTAATAAACATATTATAATCACAAAAAACAGAACTAACGAAAAGGAAATAAAATTAAAGTAGGCGTAATG
>JAVKPL010007877.1:0-31549 GCA_032173675.1 Gastrolobium villosum | reverse complement strand
GTTATGTTGTTATGTGTCATCTACTTGGTTAGACTAGTATTGCTCACTTTTAAAACTCCTCTGGCTATATGCTTAACACACTCGATCAAAGGCTGCCCGCTTTGTTAGCTTAGTTCTCCTGCTTTATTGGATCCTTGTTGCTTACTTCACTTTCAATTTAGTTTGAATTTCATGCATGATATTTCACATTGGATCAGGCTTCTATCAAAAATCTAGAGAATCAAATTGGCCAGCTGGCTAAACAACTAGTTGATAGAACGCCAGGTACCTTCCCTAGCAACACAGTTACTAATCCAATGGAAGATTGTATGGCCATCATGATTAGAAGTGGCAAAGTAGTAGCAGCTCCAGAAAAGCCAATCATAAATGTGAAGGCTGATGAGAAGCTTAAAGAGGTTAAGGAACCAGAAAAAGAAGTGATAATCCCTTCTGATGTTGAGAGACCTATTCAGAACGGTGAAGAAGAAGAGCCACCAATTATCGAACAGAAGAAATTTAAGCTGAGACCTGAATATGTGAGGGCTATGGCACATTATCCTGAAATATTCAAGCAGGATGCTCAGAAGAAGCATTATGGCAGATTCCTGGATCTTTTCAAAAAGCTTCACATTAATATTCCATTTTCTGAAGCTTTGGTCGATATGCCAAATTATGCTAAATTCATGAAGATCTTTTGTCAAGGAAGCACAAGTTACAAGAGTGCCAAACTGTAGCACTTATTGAGGAGTGCAGTGCTATCATTACAAAGAAATGTCCTCCGAAGCCTCGTGATCCCGGAAGCTTAAACTTTCCTATTGAAATTGGTAACACTAAAATCAGTAGGGCATTATGTGATCTTGGGGCTAACATTAATTTGATACCTCTTTCTGTTTGCAAATCCTAGTGGAATAATTGAAGATGTTCTTATGAAGGTGGACAAGTTCATTTTTCCTGCTGATTTTGTGGTACTTGATATGGAGGCAGAAAATGAAATGCCTCTTCTTTTGGGTAGACCTTTTTTAGCTACGTCTCGTGCAATGATTGATGTTGAAAATGGGAAGCTTGAGCTAAGAATGAATGATGAGACTGTTACCATCAACGTCTTTGACTCTATAAAACATTCTTCTCCCAAAGACGATTGTTTTAGTCTTGATGTTTTAAAGGAAGGAAAAAATGTAGGGGTTTAGGTTCTTGGAAAGGAAGAGGAGGACAAAGAAGATAGTGCCTCAAAAGTGGAATTGAAGGAGCTTCCTCAAACTCTAAAGTATGTCTTCGTGGGTAATAAGGAGGCGGTTATTGAAGCACTGATGGAACATGAGACTGATTTGAAAGATAAAGATCCCTCTTCCCGTACCCACAAAATTCTCAATGAGGATGATGAAAAACCTAGGAGGAAACCCCAAGGGAGGCGTCATCCTAAACTGAAAAAGGTATTGAGAAAGGAGGTGGTCAAACGTTTTGGTACTAGCTGGACGATATGTGCGGATCACTGACAAATGAAGGCCTAAAAAAGAAGAGTCTTTGACAAGAGACACCAAGACTCTATCTCTCAGAAAAATCAATGCTTCAAAGAGTTCTTAACATGGCTTCATGATTTGGACCAAATGTGGGAATGGTGGTCTCATACACCAAGGCATCCAGTACCACCGGATCCTCCATTTGTTGAGTCATCCCACGCTGCTGAGAGAGATGACATGGAGGGTTGATTATATCTCCTTGCTGACGGGGATTTTGTATATTAGTTTATTTTTATGTTTCGCATTTTTAGTTACTTTGTATTGGTATATCTCTTTCTGATGTTTTAATGTGCGCATTATAGTTTATCTTATATGCCACTGTTTGTTCCATTGTGCAGATTTTTCATCCATCTTGTGGTTTAATTATTGCTGAGGACAACAATTCTCTAAATCTGGGAATGGTAGGCTTGCATCTTGGACCTGCAATTCTTTTATCAGGGGAGATATTCTAACTCTTTTAATTTTTCTTAGTTATTTTTTGTAGTTATTTTGTGTGCTATATAAAAAAAATGTGGAAAATGCTTTCTGAGAAAATCCCAGGTTTATATGTGCTTTCCCTAGTTAACTGGATTGATTTCATCATAGAAAACATGTTTTGTATGCACTTCTGGCATGATATTGTATGGGCATGAGTAGAATTCATGATTTCTCATTTGTCAGAATTTTGTGCTTGAATGATTAATGATGGTGATGTTTCTTTTGAAAGTCTAGCTTGACATCATAGCTGGTGAGGTTTTGTGCTTAAACACTTATTTTTATTCTTGAGAGACCTCACTTTGATAGAATTCTAGAACTTTTTCTATTTCTCTGTGATGCATACATTGATTGAAATGATTAAGGCAATTTTATTCTTGTTAGCCATGGCCAGATAGCCCACCTATTTGATTTTCCTTTGTTAACCCCTTTGAGCCTGAGCCTTTTTGTTCATAATTTCTGCTGATTGCTTAGCCATATTCCTATTGTCTTACCTTTGTTGAGATTGAAATACTTGAAAAGAAAAGAGAATTGATTGGGGTAAGCTCCACTGAAGCTAAGTATTATGACAAAAAGAAAAGAAGAGAAGAAATATAAAATATTTCTTTGAAAATTTCTGAAAGGGTCAATGTGAAAGAAAAAAATGAAAGTGGAATATAAAAGGAATGGACCCATGACCTTAAAGAATATTGGAGCTGGAATTTGTTTGAGATTTGATTGTTTTAAAGTGTATATCAATATTCCAATCTCAACTCACAATCTTAGCTACTTCCCATAAATCCATACCTTTAAGCCAGGCAAAATTATATCCATGAAAAGTCCTTTTGATCAATTGTGCATGTGTTAATGTTCCTCATCTTTAGGAATTGAGAATATGATCAAGCTTATGGTAGTGCTATTGCTGTGATGAATTGAGTGATTGTTACTCCCTCAAACACTTGTGTGCTGGGCATTATACATTTATCTTGGTAAGAGGTGTTCAAGTTAGATTCTGACATTTTCATAAGAATAGAAGGCATTGTTAGGAGTTCTTTGCATTAATTCAGTCATGCTTAGCATAATGATCTATTGATTGTCTGTGTGATATTATGCTAGATTAGTGTTTCTATGTTTTCATGTTTGGATTGAGTCTTGTACATTGTTGGGGACAACAACGTTTAAATCTGTGAATGGTTTGATGTGCCTCTGGCAAATATGGTTTTCCAAGCTGGAAATTATAAGAATTGAGTAATAAAAGAGCAATTTAAATACAAATTTGCTTATTATATTTATTCTTCTATGTTAATGATATTTCTCACCTATTGGATGTGTTTTTACAGGAAAAAGAAGTGAAAATTATAAAAAGCCTGTTAACGCAATTCCACTCGGGTGCAGAAGAGTACAAATTTCAGCAACATGGCGCGGACTGGCGCCACACTGACACGGACCCGCGCTAGTTTACGAATCTCGCAGCGGAGCTTTACAAGTGGCGCCAATTGGCGCCGCTATGGCGCAACTAGCGCCGGTCTTCGGATTGCACAGCATTATACAAAGCATGGCGCAACTAAGCGCCAAAAGTGAAGCAACTCAGCGCCAAAAGTGAAGCAACTTGGTGCCACTGATGAAGCAACCTAGCGCCAAATTGAAGCCTAGTGGCGCTAGTTGCATGGAAAATTTAACTTTGGCAGTGTATTGGCGCCACAATGGCGTCACTTTCCGAGGAAAATTGTTCCGGTTTTTTTCATATCAGGCAGAAGCATGGCGCCACACCGGCGCCAATTGGCGCCGGTTTGCGGGAAAGATACATCGTGCTTCCAAGGGTATTTTTGGAAGAAGGAAAAAGAGGCTTATAAATAGATCCTCTTGACAGAACCCTAGGACCATCTCATTTCCTCAAGAAGAAGGCTGACGGCGGTGCTCAGAAGGATTCTTCCACAGATCTTCTTCATCTTCTTCTCTTTTATTTTATGTTTTTGTTGAATATTGGATTTCTAGCCATGTTAATGGTTGGCTAGTTCTTTTTATTGTAGTCAGTGTCATGATCCATATGTGAACCCTTGATATAAAGGATTGATTCACTTTTACTCGTTTATATAATCATCTTTACAACCACTCTGCGCGTAATTTCTATTTTCTTTATTAGAATTGATCACTCTAATAGTTGATGATAGTCTGAGGGTTAGAACCCTAGATAGGAATATTGGGGTTTTGATCTTGAATGGGAGTAGGGTAACAATCTGTATGCGTGCTAGGAATAGACGTTTATTCGATTGCAGATATTTTAATTTATCGCGTTTAATGCTTAAATCCATGCGGAACATTGCAAGGGATTGGGGTTCCAATTGGGGTTAAAGGGTTAACCTTGCAAGGAATTGGGGGTTAACTATTAAATCTTTTTATATGATAAATTATCTGAGTGATTATAAAAATGAGTATTGTAAATCAATCCGGAGTAAAAAGCGGGGATCATTTGGTGAATGAACCCTGCCTGCAATGTTTTCTCACATATTTTCAAACCAAATCTCACTTATATTGTTTTTATTCATAATAAAAACCCAAAAATTGAAAGTAAACTGGCCTTGAAGGCTGAAGCATGTGAGAGGGAAAAATAAAATTTTTCAAGCGGAATCACACATGCATTCAAGACTCATGCTTTAAGACAGCATGATGTTACCTTTGTTTGTGATTCAAACACCAAGGAGATCAGTGTCAGGTTTGAAGGGTTCAAACCCTCTAACGTTGATTCACACCACCCACGTCAAGATGCAAGAACTCTTTCTTGAAAGCCACCAATTGACCACCACACCAAGCTTGCTAGGCATCCAATGTGTGAAGGAGGAGACTAGGTAAAGGTGTTTAGAAGAGTGAAGTCTTCAGCATGAAAACTTCACAAGAGTGGGGCATTTGAGTAGAATTGGCTAGGTGTTTTTGTGAAAACCCTAAGGAGAAACTACCCAAGTTGGCGCACAAGAGAGTGGGAGAGAATGAGAGGATTTTCACTTCAAAAAAAAAATTCCTCAGTGGCGCACAACAAGAGGAGATAAAGGTGGAGTTATTGCAATTCAAAATTCCCAACAACCTCCCCTTTGAATCCTTATGAGATTAGGTCTTTATCTAATCAAGATTCTGACCTAATGGTCATCATATGACCATCCATACTATGTGCCTCATTCAGTCTCAAAAAGAGTCTAGATACGTTGAGTAGTTGCATTCAAATTTGAACCAACTCACTCACTGATTCTCTCAACCAACCAAATCTGGATTGGAGCATATTTGGTTGACAAGATGACACTCACAAACTATTTGGATGAGATCAAATATCTTCTCTTGATACAAGGGATTTGTTCCAACAAGATCTTATCTTATCCTTTTGTTATGAAACAACTTTTTATAGCTAATTCAAATTCGAATTCAAACATTTAAATTCAAACGTTCAAACATTTAAATTCAAAATTCAAATTCAAATTCAAATTTCAAATTCAAAATTCAAATTTCAGAATTCAAATTCAAAATTTCAAATTTCAAAATTCAAATTTCAAATTTCAAATTTCCAATTCAAAATTCTAATTTCAAAATTCAATTCAAAATTCAAATCTCAAAATTCAAAATTAAAATTCAAAATTAAAATGTTTGATAATTAATTTAACTAATTAAATTAATTAGTAATGTTTCTTGGACCATCCAAGCCCATTACATGATCTATGTGCCCTCTTCCCTTTAAGTGGGCTTCCAAACTTCTTCTTGGGCTAACAACCATTATTAGGCCCAATACATTTAATGCTAGATCATCATGACAATAAGGTGTTAATGTTTGACCCATTAGGTCCAACATAGCCACTGACATAAATGGGCTCGAGCCCAACAAGCCCACAACCCATTTAATGACAACACAGAGCACTAGCAATGCTTTGTTGCCCCAGAGCTAGTTAGATTAATGACTTGATCATCCTATTACACATATTTGGTTACCGTATGTATTTTCTTTCGTCTCGGTTACCTTACCATTAAACCTAGGGTAAGGAAACATATCAACCCTTGCGGTTTAGGGTAAGCTTTATTCGAAATAGGGAATCTTGAATTTACAGACTCTAAAGGCAGATCATCTCATGATCTCTTTTACTATGCATAGATTCCCGAGTCCCTATAAATGTCATCCTGATTTCTACGGTTCACAAATAACCTAATCTCTCACAGAGATTTGACGAATTCCTTCAGCTTATGACCCTAGCCCTGTGCTCTTTCAGGACAAGCCCAATAGTGACCTATGAGTCTCCATGTTTCAGGCAGACGAGGTACACAATCAAAGCATGCCTTCTTGAACACAGTCTAGGTAATAACTTCTGGCCTAAGGAAAGACATATCCAAATATAAAGAGACTACTCTAATGACACTATCTGTGAGATTTCCTCATAGAGTCTCTTTGTGGGTCTGTTCAGTGCGAGCTATACCCTTATAGGTCCAGCCACGACTTTAGCTAAACATCTTCATATCTGTAGCACATGAGGTCTTTACCTTGTATCCAAATACAAGTAGATAAGTCGTGCTAGTCTTACCCGAGATCACTGATCCCCATTCTCAGTGTCTCTAGACTAGGAACATAAAATTAGGAATAAACGTGCGGTATCCTCAAATCCTCATGATCGTAATCTCATCACAGATACTCAAGAGATACATGTTCTATTCCAAGGGGTTTATCCAGTTTATTCATAATATATTAACAATAATATCGAGACAGAATATGAAATAGGATAAAGATTGCTTATTATTTATTTGCGTCAAAAAGGTCCACATCTAATGTCCTTATTTAATCAAAAGATTGTCTCTAGGACACCCATATACTAACAAAAATAAGTCTTTATTATCAGTTCTCATTTTCCATCAAATCGACATCATTTGTCAAAAACAAACCCTTTTGAACTCTTCCATTCTTAAAGAGAATGTTTAATTGATATTCGATCTCAATCTATGTGGAAACGATACTTTACTTACTTCTATATTACTTGTGCGATCGGTACACTTGCCAGTGAGCATCAGCAACCTTTTCACTAGGGTCTCACTACCCCCAACTCAAATAAACAGAAGAAGAGTGTTTAGAAATGGATTTGTACTCTTAAAGTACAGATTATACAAGTTGAAGCTTATGTATATTGATCAATGACACAAGAATGAAGCTCAAAGGAGTTTTATGATCAATATGAGTAAGAACAAGTAATGAATATGTTTGATTCAATGAGAATAATCAATAATGATTGCAAAATCAATGGAACAATAATTCTTATTGTTCTGAATCGTAATAAATGAGTTTATATAGGTGTTGGCACGAAACTAGCCGTTTATAGCCGTTGGAATGCTTACTGCCCAGTAAGTATTTGAATACTTTTTTTAAGGTATTCGGATACTTTTTTTAAGGTATTCGAATACTTTGTTCACAGCACAAGTATTCGAATATCAGTCAAGAAAGTATTCGAATACTTTCTTGACAGAACTTAAGTATTGCAGTTTTTTTGAGTTATAAAGTATTCCAACTTGCCTCTAATCACTTTTAATGTAATTCCTTGACTTGCTGAAATTGTTTTGAGGTTACAAAATATGTCAAAGGTCTTTTTCATAAATTATTTAAAGCTTTAAAGTGATTAATGTCATGGATAATGCATGCATAGTGTTAAATATCCTTTGAGCTCATTGATGCATCATTAATCAATTACCTTTATAATTAGATCTAAACCACAAGGATATATTGCAATCTTGATCCTTGATGTTGATCATGTGTGATTGTGTGTTGAATGATTTGCTCTTGTTGTCTTGTTAAATTGCTTCCTTGGACTTTTTGATTGTTGCAAGTTGTATTATTTTTTGAAGTTGCTTCTAATTTTGTTTGTTATTGTTGAGATATATAGTCTCACATTGGTTGTATGTGCAACTAATGTGGAGTTTATAAGGCCTTGGGCACTCTCACCCTTTATCTCAAGGTTCTTTACATGGTATCAGAGCCTCGCCGCCCCCCACTTTCTCTTGTGGCGTTTCTTAGCACAGGTAGGCTGGGCCTGTTGCATTGTCCACTCTTCAAGCCCAATGGGCTCTTGTGTGAGGGGGCGTGTTGAGATATATAGTCTCACATTGGTTGTATGTGCAACTAATGTGGAGTTTATAAGGCCTTGGGCACTCCCACCCTTTGAGCTAGCTTTTGGGGTGGTGTTTCTCAAGGTTCTTTACAGTTATCATCAAAACTCTTGTATAATTGAACTCTTCATTTTGAGTGCATTGGTTTCACATCCCAATTATATTGGGTAGTTTTCTTAATTTTTATCCAATCAATCTAATTGAAGGAAACTTAATATAGCAGTTGATCAACCCTATTAATTAGGTCTAGTCAGCGACCCATCATATCCCAATCACATTGGGTAGTTTCCAATCAATCTAATTAAATGGTTTCTTTAACTTTGGCCAATTAATATATTAATTGATTCCCTTAATTTTAGCAAATCAATCTAATTGATTGATTTCTGTTGTGAATTTAGCAAGTGTACTAGTTGTACAAGTAATAAAATGATGAGTAAAGATCGTTCCCACTAGGATTTGTGTTCAAACACCAACCAAACAATTATAACTAAGTTGAATCAAGTAAAATTTCATTGAAAACATGAGTATTTTGTTAACAGAAATTGAATTGTAATTAACTTAGTAAAATAACTGAAATATGAATTGAAATCTTATAAAAAACAAGTAGTCAGAAAAAATTCCCCTCAACAACAAACTTATATAACAATCGATCATATTATAAGTTATCTCTCATGTGATGTTAATCAACCATTTTCTTATCATCAAGATGTAATCCCTTACTATCCTGATTGATACATTAATCGGAAACCCCAATCCCTTGGTGATTCATTTCTTAATTCATACGTTAAACACTAAGGTCTTAAAGATTACATCAGAATCCTAGCATCAATTCCTTGAATACTAGCATACTGATGATGAAATTGTCAGATATAGAAATAGTATAAACATTCATGTTCTACACTAATCCTTTGATAGAAAGAATTGATATAGACAACTTCATATCATCACAGAAAAGATACTCATAATATTAAATCAAACATACATAAATTTATCATTGAATTCTATTGAATTCAGACTACAATGGATTCTACTCAGACATAATTAAAGACATAACAAAAGAAGATGAAAGATCAAACTCAGTTTCCACGATGGTTGAGTCTTCAATCTTCAAACACAATTGTATAAAAATGTAATAACTATTACAAGAACTAATCCTAAGGAATTTGGAAGTCAGAGAATGTGTCTTAGAACAGAAAAGAATAGCATGTCTGAAAATATGAAGGCCTTTTGCCTTATAAAGTTACAAGTTACAACTGAATAACAGCCAAAAACTAACACGGGCGCTAAAACGTTCTCTGTTGAACGTTTTAGCTCTCAACTTCAACGTACACCCAACTGCTTTCAATTGTCTTCAACGCTAAAACCTTTGGTTTAGACGTTCTAGCGTTGAAGACCAGAATCTTTTCGTACAGAATAGCGCTAAAGCGTTTACATTGGACGTTTTAGCGCTGAACACCAGCAACTTTTGGCTTCTTTCTGCAGCAGGGCGCTAAAACGCTTGCACTTAACGTTTTAGCGCTGAAGACCAGCAACTTTTGGCTTTGACGTGCAGCAGCACGGTAAAACGTTCTCCTTGGACGTCTTAACGCTCAAGACTTGTAATTCTCCCATTCATCAGAATCTTCTTCCTTCTCTCTTTTGCCTCTTGAACTTTTTTTCCCTACAAGAACAATGTAAATTTTCAACAAAGCTACCAGAAATTGTATATAAGGACTTTCTGGGATATTAACCTCTTTTCCATCATTTAATCACACAAATTGATACTAATTCATGCTGAAAAACCTGATGAACTAAGGGTTTATCAGTTTCCTTAATTTTACTCAATCAATCTAATTGGTTGGTTTACTTAATTTTAGCCATTTTCCTTAATTTTCTCTATTATCATTAAATCCAATTTCATTACTATATTTAAATTCAAATTTTGAATTGAAAATGGGAATTCAAATTATATATATTAATTTAATATTTAAATTAATTAGGTTGCACCATGGATCAAGTCCCACTTGGCCTATGATTCCACCTTCCTTCTCTTGGCCTAACATGTGAACTTAACCAACTTAGGCCCATTAACCTTTATTGGGCCCAAACTACATATGCTAGAATTAAAGACAAGTCAAGGTGTTTATGTGTGACCTATCAGGCCCAACATAGCCACTGGCATAAATGGGCTTGAGCCCACTAGGCCCGACCAATCTAATGACAACACAGAACAATAACAATGCTTTGTTGTCTCAAAGCTAGTCGAGTTCATCGAATGATCAACCTGTTATGTATATTTGGTTACCGGGTGTACTGTCCTTTTGTCTCGATTTCTCGTCCCATTGACCTAGGGCAAGAAAACATATAAACCTATGCGGTCTATGGCTAACTTTTGCCGAAAGAAGAAAACTTCACTTATAGACTCTAAAAGGTTGGCCATCTTATGACTTCTTTACTTTGCATAATAAATTCTCGTGTCCCGTAAATGTCATCCCGGTTTAACCGGTCTACGGATAATCTAATCTCTCAGAGATTGATGAATCCCTTCAGCTTGTCACACTAGCCTTGATTCCTCAGGGCAAGCCTAAAAGTATACCTATGAGTCTTCATGTTTTAGACATACAAGGTATACAATTAAAGTAAGCTTGCCAGAGCACAAGCCTATGTGACAACGTTCGGTCTAAGAAAAGACACATCCAAATAATAAGAGACATTATCTATTGATACTATCTATGAGATTTTCTTGTAGTGTCTCTTGGCAGGTCAGTTCAGTGCGGTCTATTCTCTAATGGGTCCACTCACGAGTAAGCTAAGACATCTCCATGTCTTCAGTTCACGAGGTCTCTACCTTGCATCTCCATGCAAGTAGCTGAGTCATGCTAGTTTTACTCGAGATCACCAATGCCCATTCTTGACCTCTCTAGACTAGGAACATATTTCTGGCAGTAGACGTGTGGTGTCATTGAGTCTTCATGATCGTGATCCCTATCACAGATCCTTAACGTGACACTCATTCCATTTCTAGGGTTTTATTCAATTACTTATGTTCAATATATATAAATGTATAATATTTGAGACAGGAAATATGAAACAAGATAAAGAAAACTTTTATTCATTAATTTATTCATAACAATAAAGAAGTACATAGGTCCATATGACTCTCAGATAATCTCTACGACACCTATATACTAACAATCTTGATGATGATTATTATTACCTTAAATCTTGCTTTCATATGTTACTTTAGTAATTTTATACAGAAAAATATTCTTAAATTTTGACATTTAAGCTCACATTTTTTTATCTTTAAAGATGTCCCTTCAATGGATATATGTCTAGGTGAAGAAATATTTCCAAATATTAAGAGAAAGCTATGATCATTTTTCCTAGGTACTCCAGTGTCTTCGTCTTGCGTTTGAGTCTCTAAAAACACAGTTGTGTTAAAACTTCACAGAGAGATTTTTGGCGCTTATGTTGTTCTACTTGCTTCGAATTAAATTAGTCAAATAATTGATAAACCCATGAATAATATAAAAATAATTGGTTAATATCCCATATAATGAATGAAAAAATATAACAGTGTCTCATATAAATGAAAAAAAAAATACTAAAACAAAATATCATATAACTGAAAAACAAACAGAAATGTATCGTAAACTCTTTGATTAATATTATAATTTTCTTCTTCTTATTATTATTTTTGCACGAAGAGGACTAAAACATGATTTTTTTATATTCCTTGATTTTATTATATTATTTTCTTGGTTGAGCTTCTAATGGAGAAATAATCAAGGACAACAACTATTTTACTATGAAATATATAACAAAAAAAAAGATTATGTTACAAAATTAATTTGAAAATAATGTATTTATCTGAAGATAAAAAAGAAGGTTGTGAAAAAAGAGAGAGAGAGTAATCAAAAGAATTTTGTTTTTAAGTTTGCAAAAAATAAAATAAAAATAATACTTTTATTACCAAATTGGGATGATAAGAAAGAGAGAAAACAAATCACAAGCATATTTTAAGTTTGCAAAAAATAAAAAGGGACTGGATATTATGTTTATTATTTTTCAAGCCTACTCTACTTACTAATTTTCAAATATTTTGATGTAACAGTGTTAAACATAATTAGGCCGAGTACGCATAAAAAAAAATAAACATAATATCTTATCTCAAATAAAATAAAAAATAAAATAAAAAATTTATTATGCCAATTTGCCAAACCTAAGCACGCCAAAAACAAAATAGTTGAAAACCACAATATAAGTAATTCAAGAGTGTATTTTGGGTACAATGAAAGTAGGTACTCCCTTAACAATAAAGAATAAAAATATGAAAGAAAATAATCACAAAAATAATAAAAGTATAAATATATTATTTTTCATATTTAATAAAAGATATAATAGGTAGATATGTAATTCTAAAAACATTTTGGTAATTAGAAGGGGAGTAATATATTATGAACTGGACACGTTGCACGGACTTATTCGTCATGCCGCGTTAGCGTCGCTTTGTACGTGACTTGCTAAATCCCAAAATAAATGCAAACGGATCATGCGGTCGGGGAATGTACTATTTGGTACATATTGTTTTCAGAAAATATTTTGAGTAATTAACCGTAGTCAAAGACTAATATTTTTAAATCACATCACTTGGCACACGCCACGTCACTTACATGAATCATCACTCTTTATTTATTTATTTATTTTTATTTTTATTTTGAATTTGAATCATCACTCTTAACCATTTTCTTTTGTCAATTTATTTCAAAATCGAATGCAAATAAAATAAGGACAAATTGTCTCACCACTGAAATCGATGGTAACACACTCAAGTCTAGATCCCTTATTTAACAACTAATAACAGAATAATTGAACTTAAAAAAAAATCCATTTATTTATATATACTTAAAAATCTAAACTGCAATTTGCATAACACTTAATATATGTAATTTACAGCATATTATTTTGACTAAAAAACAAAAATAATTTATTTTGTATTTGACATTAAATAAAACCAAAACTTATTTTATTATATTATCAGATTCTCAAATTCTAATATTTTCTTCTTATCGTATTTATTTATTGTACATTTAAATTTAAATAAAATTCAAATCAATTTGATATTGCTTCAAAAGGTTATTTTTTATTCAATTTTAAAAGCTTAGTTCAATTCTTATTATCTTATTTATTATATATTTAGATTCAAATAAATATCAAGTCCATTTGAAATTGATAAAAAAATAAAACTAATTCTATCATATCTAAATTTATATCCTAGTTTCAAAAAAAGTTATTTTCTATTTAATTTTAAATTTCTTATTATTTTATAATTAAAATGGGCTCGGCTCGCCCGGCCGACACGCCCAGCCCACAAAATGAGACGGCACAGATTAGTATAAAACATGTTTAGACTGACGAGTCGAATTTTTCAATCCACCTTCAAAAGCGAGACAGGACGAGTTACCACCTCTAATTTAAACTGATTTTATATCACTTGAGATTTACTAAAAAAACAATCTTATTTTTTATTCATATTTTAAGGATTATATACTAAATATTTATTATACTGTAAATTTTAAGGAATTTTTCTTTATATTATCAAATCTTATAATTTGATATGATTATTTATGTTGGAAAATCACAAAGATTTGATATTGTACTGTTTAATGCCATAAAGAGAACATACCAACCTCTAAATCAAAACCCCCTACTCATTTACGAAAAAAAAAACAAAAACAAAAAACCCTACTCCAAGAGAAAATTAAGGCGAACCTCATGAGGAAAATGTTAAAAGCTAAACATGAGTACAATAAATACATTTCATTAATTAATCTTCCTCTTCAATGAGGATTATATATACAAGGAGAAAATAACAACCTATCATATAATTAGGAAACAACTTAAACAAATTATCTTTAACAATCAGATCCTATCTAAAAATATCTTAACAAACAATACTTCAAATTTAAACTTCCTTTCAACACTCCCCCTCAAGTTGGTGCATGGATATCCAACATGTCCAACTTGTCAATCACTTCTTCAAAGATTCTTCCTGACACTGCTTTGGTTAATACATCTGCCAGTTGATCTTCAGATTTTACATGCGGAACTTGAATAATCTTTCCTTCCAGCTTTTCCTTAATGAAACGTCCATCTACCTCCACATGCTTTGTTCTATCATATTGGACTGGATTATGAGCAATATCAATAGCTGCTTTATTATCACAATATAGGTTCATGGGTTGATCATAGGTGATTCCCAAATCATTTAGGATGCTCTTTATCCACAATAACTCACAAATACCATATACCATACCCCTGTATTCTGCCTAAGCACTTGACCTTGATACAACATTTTGTTTCTTGCTCCTCCAAGTGACTAAGTTACCTTCTATAAAGGTAAAGTATCCATAGGTTGATTGTCTGGTGGTTTTATCTCCAGCCCAGTCTGAATCACAATATCCTTCTATTCCAGCTTTATTTTTAGAATACAAGAGACCTTTTCCTAGTGATCCTTTTAGATATCTAAGGATGCGGTATACTGCATCCATATGTTGTTCGCTAGGAGAGTGCATGAACCTACTTACAATGCTCACCGAGTATGCAATGTCAGGTCTAGTATGAGATAGATAGATTAATTTTCCCACTAACTTCTGATATATGTTCTTATCAGTTTCAACTTGATCTAGATAAATTGCTAAGGAGTGATTCACCTCAATCGGGGTATCAGTTGGCTTGCAAGCCAACATTCCAGTTTCGGCCAAGAGATATAGAACATATTTCCTTTGAGACAGAAAAATTCCTTGTCTTGATCTTGTAACTTCAATTCCCAGAAAGTATTTCATTAGGCCTAGGTCCTTCATCTCAAATTCAGCAGCCAGCCTCTTCTCTAGTAGTTTCATTTCTTCTACATCATCACCTGTTAATACCATATCATCTACATAAACAAGGAATATGGAGATCTTCCCATTTTTGTGCTTTATAAACAGTGTATGATCTGAATTGCTCTGCTTATACCCAAACTTCTTCATTGCTAGAGTGAATCTTCCAAACCATGCTCTGGGTGATTGTTTAAAATCGTACAATGTTTTTTTTAGTTTGCAAACTGTATTCTCTTTTGATGGTGCTAATTTTACTCCTGGTGGAACTTCTATGTAGACTTCTTCTTCTAAGTCACCATTCAAGAAAGCATTCTTGACGTCAAATTTTTTAGAGGCCAATCCTTGTTAGCTGCTATTGATATCAGGATTCAGATTGTATTAAGCTTAGCCACAGGAGCAAAAGTGTCTTGATAGTCCACACCATATTTTTGAGTATACCCTTTTGCCACAAGTCTTGCTTTAAATCTGTCAATACTTCCATCTGCCTTAAGCTTTACAGTATACACTCATTTACATCCAATTGCTTTCTTGCCTCTAGGTAAGGGAGTTAATTGCCAAGTCTCATTTTTGTGAAGTGCCTCCAACTCGATCTCCATTGCTTGTTTCAATCAAGGATCTTCTAGCGCTTTCTGCACACTATTGGGAATGGAAATTTTGGATAATTGATCAACTGTTAGAGCATATGATTTGGATAATCTGTGAGATGATACATAACTACTAATGGGGTATTTCACTTTCATTTTTGGATCTGGTTCATACACCGCTCTAGGTACACCTTTATTTGCTCTTTCGAATCTTCTGATTTGTACAGTAGGTGGCGGATCATTTAAATGAGTGTAAGAGATTACCTCAGTAACAGGTTCCGAGTGTATTTCAGGTGTGCCCACAGCAGGTGATTCGACTATCTGATGGGTGTTTTGATTTTCATTTAGATCTTCATTCAGTGGAGTCATCTCAGAGGGTTCAGAAGAAGAATTTTGATTCGTGGGATTGTTGGAAGAAGGGGGCAGATGACTTATATGTGGAGACAACCAGAATTCTTCTTCTCGATTATGTGGAATCTCCCCCTGAGAAGAAGCAGGGTGGTTGTCTCCCCCTGAATAAAAAGTTTTGGATTCCCTAAAGGATAACTCAAGAGTAACAAGCATTTTATGAGTCTTGGGATCAAAACAACGATATCCTTTTTAAAGATTTGAATATCCTACAAAAATACATATTTTGGCACAAGTTCAAGTTTATTCCGAAGATTTTTAGGGATATGGACATAGGTAGTGCAGTAAAAAAATTCTAGGTTCGAGGTTCATTTTGTGAGGAAGAGAAAAGAAGGTCTCAAGCTTTTGGATGGGAGTTAAAAAATTTAGAGCACTGGAGGGTGTGCGATTAATTAAGTAAGCAGTAGATAAGAGAGCTTCATCCCAGTAGGTGGATGGTACATGCATATCAAAAAGGGAAGCTCGAACAATTTCTAAAAGATGCCGATTTTTTCTTTCAGCGAGGCCATTCTGTTGAGGGGTGTAGGTACAAGAAGTCTGATGTTTTATTCCAATAGAAGAGAGGAAGTCAGAAAAAGGTCGATTTTTATATTCGAGTCCATTATCCAATTGAAGAATATGGATAGAGCTATTAAATTGTGTTTTTACCATGCTGTGAAATATTTTAAATGCAGGAAAAACTTCAGTTTTATTTTTCAGCAAAGATATCCAAACCATTCGAGTACATTCATCAATGAAGGAAACATAATAATACCAGTGAGAAAAAGAAGGGACCTTGGCTGGACCTCAAACATCAGAATGGATAACTTGGAATGGAATGCAACTTTTATTCATACTTGGATAAAATGGAATACGGTGGCTCTTGGCCATTTCACAAATAGAACAATGGAAACTAGAAGGGTTGCAACCAGAAAATAAATGGGGCAATAATTTAAAGAGATAACTGAAAGATAAATGGCCTAGCCTTCTATGCCAAAGCCAAACAGCAGAGGATTTCGAAGTTGTAGTAGAAGCCCTCTCAGGTGCTTTATTCGAGAGGTCCAAAAAATAGAGATTTCCATGTCTAACTCCATAGCCAAGAATCACACTGCTCTGGACGTCCTGAAATATACAATACGTGGAACAAAAAATAACATTACAGTTCAAATTAGAGGTCAATCTACTAACAGAAATCAGATTAAAATCAAGGGTAGGAACTACAAGAACAGAGTGAAGGGTCAGTGTGGGAGAAAGAACAACAGTGCCATGTCCTATAACAGGGGCCGAGCCACAATTGGCAGTAGTGATACTGGTCAGTAGTGATAGTGGTCTTAGAACAGGGATTACAGTGTTTGAGGACAGATTCATCACAAATCATATGATCAGAGGCTCCAGTATCGATTATCCAAATTAAATTCCCAAAATGAGCAGAAAGGGAAAGAGGATTACCTAAGATTCCTTCATAAACAACATTAGTAGAGGAAGTGGAAGTGGTGTCACCAGTAGAGGAAGACTACAGAGCCTTAGATGGCAATTTGCGGCGGGGACGCTTGTTAAAATCCCACCATTCCGGGTATCCTACAAGTTTATAGCACCGAGACTTTGAATGGCCGGATTCACCACAGTGGGTGCAGATGAAGGACTTGCCAGGGGCGCTAGGGGCACCATCTCTGTGGGGAGGACCATCCTTGCGGCTACGATGTGGGAGATGCACAGAGGAGGGACGAGGAGCCTGTGACACAAGAGCAGAAGCTTCGGCAAAAGGAGGGCGATTCATTGTAATACGTTGCTGGTGTTCCCGGCGGACATATGCATAGGAGCTTTCAAGGTCTAATTTCGGATCCTTCCGAAGAATTTCGCCACGGACTTGATTAAAATCAGGATCCAAACCTACAAGAAAAAGATGAACCCGCATGCGTGCCAGGGAAGAATGGCTTTGAACAACATCAGTTATGGTGGAGGCAGGGGAGGATGTGCGGTGATCTATCTCCTGGAAGATGGAGAGTTATTCATTGTAGAAAACATAGAGAGGACGTCCGTTTTGCTTGACGGAAAATGACCGTTGGTTGAGGTCGAAAAGGCACGTCTCGTCAAAGTCATCATAGAACGTACGACGCGCAGCTTCCTAAATGTCATGGGCTGTCTCCAAGCGAATAAACCTCTGCATCAAGGAAGGAGACATGGCATCAATGAGCCAACTCTTGACCCTCTTATTTTCGGTTACCCAAGCATCGTGGGAGGGATCGCTGGGCAGGGGCTTTGGCGTGGTACCAGTGAGGTCGCCAGACTTATTTCGCGTCCCTATTCGCATATCCATCAACTGGGACCAGAGAGGAAAGTTGGAATCGTCCAGAACAATGGTGATGGGGAAGGACGAAGTCTCTTGTTGGATGACAATATTGGAAGAGGAGGATGACCCATTGGTCGCGGTGGGCTGGGGATTGGTCGCGGTGGGCTGGGGGTTGTTCATATCAGCAACGTATGTATCGGTGTCCATTATCGGAGAAGAGGAAGACACCGGGCGCGGCGGCTAGGTATTTTCAGAAGGAAGGAGGGAGCGGGTCGTTGTGCGGGTCAGAGAGAAGAAGGGAAAAAAGGTACGGGCTAGGTTCGGGTAATGAATATGGGTAAAAAGAAATGGGTAGGGAAAAATAACGGGTGGGGAAAAAAATAGAATAGGAAATTTGGAAAAGAAAAGAATTCACAGGATCAAAAACCAGCTGATACCATGTTAAAAGCTAAACATGAGTACAGTAAATACATTTCATTAATTAATCTTCATCTTCAATGAGGATTATATATACAAGGAGAAAATAACAACTTATCATATAACTAGGAAACAACTTAAACAAATTATCTTTAACAATCAGATCCTATCTAAAAATATCTTAACAAACAATACTTCCTTTCAACAGAAATCCATAGAATTCATTGATCACTTAGTTCTAGACACGAATCAACTTCGAGGCTATTATTTGCTTGCCAACTTAATTCCCAAAAAATCAATGAAATTTGGCCAACGGTGGTCCATACCCAATTTTGTTCGTTCAGACGTAGAGAGGCGGGAATTAAGTGTGTTTTAAAGAAAAATTCTTCTCCAAACAGTAATTCATATATATATTTTTTAATCAAACTCGGATCAGACCAAATTAACAAGATCATCGCAACCCCTTGAGCGAAATCAAGATGACCAATTCGAATCCTGTACACGTCTCTAATAATCTACAACAAAATAACTTTTGTTTTAACTTTTCTTCCAACCACCATTATCTTTTTTTTTTTTAATGAATCCTAAAATTTGAGAATAGAAATATTTCTTCGATATTCCGTGAAAACACACATATCACATATCAATATAAGGACATTGACATGTAGAACAAAAGTTCTAAAATTCTCAATTCAATCGAATAAAAACAAAGTTCATGAATTAATGCATAAAGATTTCTCCTTTATAAACAAAATTCCCAATTTCTTTATTCTAATCAACATGAATTTTATATTCATATACAATTATACACAAGGCTCTGATACCAAATGTAACAATTACTAATCCTGAATCATGTATGTAATTATAAAATACCCAATAATATGAAATCAAAATAGATATTGCTTGTACCTAGGGGTGCTAAACGAACCAGTGGCATTTCAGGGGCCTTTGATTCGGCTCGTGAAGGCCTGAGCTCGTTTAATAAAAGCTCGTATTGGAACCCGGCTTGGACTTGTATAAAAGCTCGTTTAATAAAAAGGCCTCAGGCTCTAATCCATAAGCTCGATCTTAGAGCCTCACAGGCTAGCCTAGTATATAAATATTTAATTTATATTTTTATACTACTTGTAATAACTCTCTTTCATCAATTTATTTCACCTCATTTTATTGGTTTAACAGAACTTTTGAATGATTTTGTTCTATATTATGTTGTTTGGATATATATTGAATTTATGAATATTTATGGAATTAATAGTGTTGTTCTATATTATCCTCCATCCTCCTTCACACAAACAAACCCACAAAAACTCATTCGTTCCACTGTGCACTGCTCGTTTGTGTCAATTTATTTTTTATTTTTTATTTTTGTTGGCACTTTTTTTTATAATGGGCAAAGATAATATAGCATGTTATCTACCTTCTCTCACTTTAATTTTTTTTTATTGTAGACTTTGTAAATTATTGCTGCAAATTGGAAGCTAAGGTTTCTATCTGGAAATTGGTTTTTTGTGGAATTCTGTTATCTTATTTTTATTCTTTAAAATGCTAATAAGCTAAAACAGGCTTCACACATGCTTTTTTTTTGTAAATAAACCAGGCCACAGGCCAATATTATATTCGTAATAGGTAACAGGCTAAGGCAAGTCGGACACGTTTAAATACAGGCTTGGCCCGTTAAGACCAAAGCTCGGCCCGTTAACACCCCTACTTGTACCGTATTAGGCTATCACAAAGTTAGAGGAAAGATGACTATATGTCAGGATCTTCCTCTCTATGACATATTCCGAAAGTGACGGTCTAAAAAAAATAACTTTTTATGTATTATTTTTTTAAAGAACTTTTTTTTAATTGATAAAGTTATTTTACGTTTGGATGTATGATCTGAAAATCACTCTTACATAAAAAAATTGTTTGGATGTTAAAATAAAAAGCATTTTTTATATATAAAATTACAATAAAGGAGAGATAAAATAGTATAATCATGGCATGAAGAGAGATAAAATAGGTATGGTAGAATGAAGTTAAAATTGTATTTTAAAAATTTATATTATCTTTTTTGCATAAAAAAATTATATTATCTTTTAATTTCTATTTTTTTCAAAAGCAACCAATTAGTGACTATAAAAAAAGCAATATTTTTATTTTTATTTTAAATTTTGCTTTTTTTAAAAGTTGATATCCAAAATCTAAAAACTCCCAAAAGGACTTTTACTTAAAAAAAAAAAAAACAATTTTTTTATGAATAAAACCCCTGCTTTATTTTCAATTCTTGTTTTCGAGGCACTTCTGACTTGCTTTCTTATGTCTGCAGCTTGTGGTTGGAAGAGGAGAGAACTTTATTCCCCGTGGTGGGCGCTGGAACTTCAACTATGAGGTTGACCTTTGTTGTTTTTTTTAATGTTGCAAGTGAAACAAATATAGAACTGTTTTTTCTAACAATGAGAGCATCATCTTTCAGAAACTAATTGAGCCTGTGAAGATTGAGGATTGGGCCATTGTAAACTTCTCAACTCGGTGTGATATATTTGTAATATTACAAGAAACTACACTCAATGCAGATTCGTAACATCAGCCTTAGCTTTCTCTGCAAAGCTCTTAACCATTTCATGAAACCCTTCATCATCATCCTCTTCGTTCTTCTGGTCTTTTGTTACAAATTCTCTTGTTTTTATGAGACCATGGCCAAGCCTAGTTGTGAGAGTAATGTCTAAATACTATCAGTTGTGAGAGTCAGTGGAAGAATAACTAGACCCCCAAAACTTCATGCTCTATCCCCTAGCAAGTTGCAGGGACCAGTTTTAATGACAGTATTTGAGTATGCATCAATATTGCTATCTGCACATTCTGACCAGTGCTCCCATAAGAATCTAAGAATTGCTGGAGGGACATCCTACAAACACAGAAAAATGAGCATGAGACAACTAGTACATAGAACAACATATTTGCAGTTTATAGACAAGAAAAGAAACAAAATC
This sequence comes from Gastrolobium villosum, assembly GCA_032173675.1. NCBI lineage: Eukaryota > Viridiplantae > Streptophyta > Magnoliopsida > Fabales > Fabaceae > Gastrolobium > Gastrolobium villosum. The sequence continues at coordinate 9,964 of JAVKPL010007877.1, read as the reverse complement.
CTAGAAGCTGGTCTATAAGTGATAAGTGATGGGTATGAGAAAAAAGGAAAATACACTTTGTAAAAAATAAATGGGATAGATAAGAGTCCACCATAATTGAGATTAAAGGCTAAGCCACCCTCCCAACTGATAAAGAACGCACTTGCCTTACCACTAACCCAAGGTTAGATAAAGATAACAAGACTCAAGATAAATTTGAGAACTTGCAACACACTTTTTCATTTACCAAATCTATGTTCTGCATTACAAAATATTCTATATTTATAGAATAACTAAAAGCATAAGAATACAAACAGACAAATAACTCCCAAGAGTTGTGTTTAGGGATGTGCAAAATAACCAAAAAAGTGGGTCGAACCATGAACCGAACCGAACCGCTCCATAAAATAACCGGTTTTTAAAATCCAGTTCATGAACCGAACCGGTTTTTAAAGAACCGGTTTATGAACCGAACCGGTTTTTAGAACCAGTTTAAGAACCGAACCAGTTTTTAGAACCGGTTTCATAACCGAACCGTTATCGAACCGAACCGAACCATTTTCAAATCGAACCAAATTAATTTTTATAACTTTATTTTATAAATTTTTAATTTTTTTCTTTTCAAAAGAGGGTCGACCCGAACCGGTTTCGAACCACTTCCGAACCGGTTGCGAACCACTTCCGAACCACTTCCGAACCGAACCACTTTTGAACCAAACCGAACCACTTTCGAACCGAACCATTTAAACCAATTCGGTTTGGTTTTTCAAAAAAACCGGTTCGGTTCGACCCATGCACATCCCTAGTTGTGTTGCTTAGGAAATAGAAATAACAATAACTAAACCCAACTCCCAAGAGTCATGCTCCCAAGAGTTATGTTGCTTAGGAAACAGAAATAACAATAATTAAACCCAACTTCCAAGATTATGCTCCCAATAGTTATTGACAACTAAAAATTCTCTTTATTGCACTTTAAATGCTAAAACTCTTGATTTTCCTTTTGCATTAATAAGCCTTTGCTTCTTGAAATTGATTTATAGCATGGAGGAGACTTTCCTAGATAACAAACGCATTTAGTGCAGAATAAAGGTTAAAACAAACTTATTATTTAGAATGAAATTATATTTATAAAAAGGAAAAATAAGACCTTTGAGCCAATGTTATTAAAACCAACCCGGTCATTGACCCGGTCGAGGTACTGGGTCAATGGGTCACTGGTTCAACCAGTGGGTCACTGGTTCAACCGCATGACCCGGTCATTATATGTAATTTTATAATTTATATTAAAAAATTATTAACATACTCAAATATCTATAAAAAATGACTAAAATTTCAAATATTTTAATATAAAAAATAATAAATCACATATTATTATCCAATAAAGGATCAAACAAAAATATAATGATCGTGATACGGGGCTTTAGGTTCAGAAAATGACATTTCTAACTATAAATAAAATCATTTTTTTTTGCATAGTGCATTATTGAGATAACATTAGTATTGTAAATACATAACTTATGTAAGGCAACAAGTAAAAAAAATATTCAGATATTTCCATTGTGATTTTATTTTTTTTTGAAAAAAAAAAATTGAAATTTTTTGTGCCCGGGCCGGGTCACCGGTTTTCATAAAAACCGGACGGGTCGCACCGGGTCACACCGGTTCTGATGCATAATCGGTCTGTTGCTTGAACCGGACCGGTTATATGACCGATTTACCGGTTCCTGGGTCGACCCGGCCGGGTCGGTCCGGGTTTAATAACACTGCTTTGAGCCATGTGAAAAGGATGTAAGTAATTTAGCAATAATTCATTCATTCATGTTCAACAATTAACATTCAGGAACATGACAGAGGATCTTCAGAATTCATGATTTTCACATAAAGTGTACCTTTCTCCATTAGTGCGGAAGAACTTTGATGGTGGAATGCCTTTCTCAGAGTCTTGACCCTTTTCCCTACTTGTATCTTCTTTGACAGTGATTGGATACAACTATGATGGGCAGACTATGAAGGAGAGTTTCTCTGAAGATACTATACTCAGAAAACTACCAAAGACCTTAATAATAACTGAATTTGTCACCAGTTATTTATCCATAAATAACTTCCCTTAAAACTTAAAATGTCAATCACCATTAATGCGAAATGTCAATTACCATTAATGTGAAGCGTCAAAACGTCAATTACCATTAATGCCTCTTTTATAATTAATTAAACCAATTGACACACATTACACATGAGACACAAATAGTTTTACATTCTCCCACTTGGCTCGTGTCATAAGGTGTCCCTTCATGATTTAATTAACATTCATTACAATGCGCATTTACTAGGCTAAAAGGTTCCATACATTGACGTCATCATAATTCATTATTAGAAATAAAATCAACATTAGTCATGACGGTTGTATGCTATCAAGTCGGCATAGTCCCTTCCATGTACTACTATATTGACTCTTCTTCCTAACATGATACTTTAACATGGAGTGTACATTATGTCCAACAATAATGTCTTCATAACGGACCATAAATATTTTCAATATCATCACATATACTTGCATGCATACATAAATTGAAAATAAGACAATAACAGAAATATATATTCATTAATGAGCTCAGAGTGTCAACACTTAATGCATAACCATAATTTTTATCATTCAATAGCTGACATAATTCCCATTTTACATACATGACAAGTAAATGTCTTGGGCGGTAGTCCCTTCGTCAAGGGATCAACTAACATAAGATCAGTGCAAATATGCTCTATAAACACTCTATGTTTCTGAACCTCTTCTTTAACGACAAAGTACTTTAATTCCATATGTTTAGCACCTTTGGAATACTTATCATTTTCATAAAAGAAGACTGCTGCGGAATCATCACAATAAATTTTCAGCGGCTTTTCATTATTGTCGACCAATCCAAGTCCTGAAATAAAATTCCGTAGCCATTTAGCCTGAGTCGTGGCTTCAAAGCATGCCACAAATTCAGCTTTCATAGTGGACGCAGCTTTTACAATCTGCTTCACACTTTTCCATGATATAGCTCCTTCAGCTAAAAGATACAGGTACCCACATGTAGACTTTCTTGTGTCTATGTATCCAGCAAATTCTGAATCTGTGTATCCAACCACTTCAAGGTTGTTAGACCTTCTATAAGTAAGCATGTGACCTTTAGTTCTTTCCATTTCTTTTTGTTCCAATTCACTTTTATGACAAAACTTGTCTCCTTTCTGAATCGGAACTGGAGACGATGAGCGATTTTTCATTCAGAATTTCTCTAGAACTCTATTAATGTATGCTTTCTGAGACAAGCCTAACAGTCCTTCTGATCTATCACGGAATATTTCTATTCCTATCACATAAGCTGTCTCTCCCATATCTTTCATTTCGAAGTTACTAGAGAGAAACTTCTTAGTCTCATAAAAAAAAAACAAGATCGTTAGTTGCCAACAAAATATCATCAATATACAGAATCAATACTATAGACTTGCTCCCACTGATCTTCAGATATATACATTGATCAACAATGTTTTCTATAAATCCAAAGGAAACAACAGTATCATTAAACTTAAGGTACCATTGACGTGAAGCTTGTTTAAGTCCGTATATTGACTTCTTAAGTTTGCACACCATGTGCTCTTTACCCTTTTCTATGAACCCCATTGGTTGGTCCATGTACACATCTTCATCTAAATTTCCATTTAGAAAGGCAGTTTTCACATCCATTTGGTGTAACTCTAGATCATAATGAGCCACCAATGCCATAATAATTCTTAAAGAATCCTTCTTTGAAACTGGTGAAAAGTTTCTTTATAGTCAATGGCATCTTTCTGAGTGAATCCCTTTGCAACAAGTCTGGTCTTGTAACGTTCTAAGTTACCATGAGAGTCACGTTTGGTCTTAAAGACCCATTTACAACCAACTCTCTTACACCCTTCTGGTAACTCAACAAGATCCCAAACCTTGTTCTGTTCCATAGATTTCAACTCATCTTTCATAGCATCTAACCATTTATCACCATTTTCTCCATTCATGGCCTGCGAAAACATTACTGGATCATCCTAAATACCCATGTCAAATTTAGACTCTTGTAGATATACCACATAATCATTAGAAATAGCAAGTCTCCTTTCTCTTTGTGATTCCCTTAATGCTATTTGTTGTGGTTCTTCTAATATGGGTTCATTCGGTTCATCAACAATGATTTCTTCATGAGTAGTGGGATAATTAATTCGTCTTTCATCATTATTGATTGGTTCGATAACATAAGGAACAACGACTTTGCTAGAGCTACAAGTCAATGGAACTTGTATACTCACTTCATGAATATCCACTTTACGTGGTGTTTCACTCCCACTAACTTCATCATTCTCAATGAACCTTGCATTTCCAGATTCAATAATCCTTGTAGTATGATAAGGACAGTAAAATCTATACCATTTCGATTTTTCTGGATAACCAATGAAATAACCACTGATTGTTCTTGCATCCAGTTTCTTTTCTTGCGGATTGTAGTATCTAATCTCTGCTGACAACCCCAAACATGCAGGTGTCTTATACTAGGTTTCCTTCCAGTCCAAAGTTCAAAAGGAGTCTTTGTACCTGACTTAATAGGAACTCTATTCAATACATACATGGCAGTTTTTAGAGCATAAGTCCATAATGAAACAGGTAAAGAATAATTACTTAACATACTCCTAACCATATCCAGTAAGGTCCTATTACGCCTTTCTGATACACCATTCTGTTGCGGTGTACCTGGCATTGTGTATTGAGCACAAATACCACGCTTTTCCAGAAATTTTGCAAATGGGCCCGGATGTTGTCCACTTTCATCATACCTTCCATAATATTCACCACTCCTATCAGACCTGACAATCTTCACCTTTCTGTCTAATTGCCTTTCAACTTCATTAATATAAATCTCCAAAGCATTTGCAGCTTGAGACTTATCATGCAGCAAATAGACATAACCATAACGTGAATAATCATCAATGAAAGTGATAAAATATTTTTCTTTATTGAAGGCTTTAACATCAAACAAATCACATCCATTAGTGTGTATAATTTCAAGAAGCTGAGTGCTCCATGTGGCTCCTTTCTTTGTGTGTTTTGTTTGTTTTCCTTTAATACAATCCACACAAACATTTAAATCAGTAAATTCTAAATCCGGAAGGATTTCATTATTTACCAATCTTTTCATCCTTTCTTTGGAAATGTGTCCCAAAACGTTTATGCCACAAGTAAGCGGAACACTCATTAATTAAGGCACATTTAGTACCAACATTATGATGCAGAGTCATAAGCGTTTCAGCATAAATATTATCAAGACATAATTTATATAATCCATCACATAAAGTACCATTACCAATCAAATGATTGTGTTTGTACAAACTGAGACTACCACTACCAAATTTAAAAGAGTATCCAGCAACATCAAGTTTGGAAATTGAAACTAAATTCCTAGATATACTAGGGACATACAAAGTTTCACATAAGTCCAAATGATATCCACTATCGAGAATTAAACGATACATCCCAACAGCTTCCACCAGAACTTTCACTCTATTGCCTATAAAGACAAACTTTTCATTTGGCCTTGTGGATTTTAGAAGAAGAGGCCTCATTCATTTTAAGGGGTCTTCCTCCTCCTTTCTTCTCATGCATCTTACCTTTATACTTTTCAGCTTCTTGATGCTTTACATAATTGACAGAATGAGCTCCCTGATCCTTAATTCTGGTTTTCCTCCTGAACTAACTGTTGGACAAGTGGCTTCAATACTCAAGAGGGGGGGTGAATTGAGTTTTACAAAATCTTTTCGCAAAGTGCCTCCTTTGATATTTAAAAGACTATTTCTTCAATAAGGTGATTTAATAGTGAGAGGTATAAGTGAAGAGATTAACAAAGTAAGCAAGCAAGTGAATGAAAATGTTCTAAAGAAGCAATTTCAATAATAAAGTAAAGAGATAAGGTTAGAGAAATTGCAAACTAGATGTATCCTGGTTCGGTCACCACCACTGTGACCTACGTCCAGACTGAAGCCGCTCGATCAAGTCTTTCACTAACTATCAAGCTTGAGGGTGCTTGACAAACCTCTACAACCTTTCAAGACTTCGGGCTCTTGATGCCTTACAATTTTTGACTCCAAATTTTGCTTAGGAAATTTGGTAACCTCTCAAGTATGGGGTTCACTCCCCTCTCAAATCAAGAAGTAAGATTGAGGTTGTTTAAAGTAGCTAAGTACTCTTAAAGTACAGATTGAACAAATTGAAGAACTAAGAGATGTATAGCTTCAAAAGAAAGATGAGCTCAAGTGTATGCAAGTGATCAAATGAGTAATTAATGAGATAAAGAAAGGCTAGCAAGTGTAATAAAGCTTCAATAAATACCCTAGGGTCGTGCACTATTCACCATGAGTGATGTGGGTATTTATATTGACATCTCAACCAAAAACTAGCCGTTTCTAGCCGTTTATAGCCGTTGCAGTCCGTACATATCCGGATATTCATCGGGCTCATATCCGGATATTGAAGGTCAGATATCCGGATGCTGTATCCGGATACAGATATTCGGATATTCATTGTTAGATATCCGGATACTTGATATCCGGATATTCAGAACTGAGATATCCGGATACTGATATCCGGATATTCAAAGTGAGATATCCGGATATTTCATGACAGCATCCTTTTTGTCCGAAAGGTAAGTTTCTTCTTACTTCAAAAGGTTTTTGAGACTTGTTATGCATGAAGTTGATTATGAAAAAAGTCTTGAAGCGTTTAAATCATGTAGGTGTCCTTTTCAAATCAATTTTGGACAAATCAAACTATATGTTTTGACATTTGTTTAAGGATGCATGCTTTTGAAATATGTAAGTGATGCATGACCTTGAGCTCATGCAATGCTGAGTAGATATACATCTTTACACATTGTTCCTAAGTCCTAAGTAGATATACCAATTGAGATTATGGACTTGGACTGATGCGTGAGACTTGGTGCTTGCATAGCTTTCACGTTTGAGTTTCTTTTTGGATGTTGCTTCGATCTTGATCATTTCTCTTTGTTATCATCAAAACTATGTTGACGTGGAATGTACGTTGTATTCATATCATCACTTTGACTCATCAATCTCCCCCTTTTTGATGATGACAAACTTTAAATTGAGAAAGAGAGTTAGTGTTGCATAAATCCATTTAATTGAAATATAGTACTCCCCCTAGGTTCATGGCATAGGTTATTTCAATTATTAACTTTAAGTATCTCCCCCTATTTACCTTGCAACTTGACTAATTGAATATTTCGCAATTTAGTATATCTTTCTCCCCCTTTTGGCAACAGCAAAAAGAAGTACTCCAAAATCGAAATAAGTAAGCAGGTAATAACATAATGCAATAGAATGTCAAGGAAAATATGATTCATATCATTAAGCATATAATAAACATTGACAGTACTCAAAACACAAGTTTAATCAAAAAAAAAGAGTACATATGTCCAAAAAACATAATCTAGCAATAAATCAAAAAGACATGAAGCAACCCTAGACAATCAGTCGTCCTCAGAGTCAGAAGCTGATGGCATGGTCTCGTCGCCGGAAGTGTCCGCATCCGAAGCATCGGCATCCTCCTCCGTAGCAACTCGAGAGCCACTGGCATCACTCGTAGGAGAATGAAGGCACAAGGAGGTCTCGATGCGGAATAGGCGATCGGAGATATCCTGACGAAAAGCACTGTTGACTGCTTCCTGTTGCTGAAGATAAAGCATGACGTCATGGATGGTGTAGCCACGTGATGGAACATGCGGAGCAGGCAAAGGAGCTCGGGGAGGAGCAGCAGCAGATGGGGAATCGACTGGCCGATCAGTAGCCTGCGGAGCAGTACCCGGAGCACGTCCATAGGAAGCCTCATCATCCCATTGCCACTGACCATTGACACGGACGATGTTCATCTTAATCAGTAGCTTCTCTCCGAAGCAAGTGTGGCTCCGCTGGAGCTTCTTCAACACTTCGCCGTTCATAGGCACACCCTTAAGCTCCAGGATCCGCTGAATGAGCACAGGGTAAGGCAGATGGGAGGAGGCACCGTATGACGCGTCGCGCATCTGACAGCAAAATGTGTGGCGCCAGTCAATGGGCAGCTGATGGCGAATGGCCCACATGGCAAAGAAGTCGTTCTCCTGAACAATGGCGTGATTTGAATGCCTCGGGAGAAGGATGTGAGTAATCACATACAGCAAGATGCGAGAGGAGATACTCAGCTTCTTAGCTGAGAGGCGGACCAGGGAGGTCCGTGCAGTCCGTGGGCGGAGGGTGGAGGGCACAAAGTCCGCACGGATGTAGGACTGGAAGTCGGAGAAGTGAATCCCGTCAAAGGTGAGCGGGACATCAGCAGTGACGGCGTCGGCAGCCTGAAATGAGTAGCCGATCAACTCTCGCCAGTCATCATCGGTGACAGCAATGGGGATCCCCTTAACACGGGATCGCAGGATGCCATTAGAGTACTCGAGGTTCTTGTAGAAGGCTCGAACGAGTACCTCTGAGTAGGAACACTGTAGAGCGGCAAACTGAAGGAGTCCGATGGAGTCGAGAAGTTGACAAATGTCGAACCCCTGAGAAGCTAGAAAGTCCGTGTCGAGGAACTTCGGCTCCAAGATGGGACGCGTGGAGAACCGGTCGATGAAGGTACGGATTTCCTCAACATTGCCATCAAAGAGATAGCCAAAACCGGACCGATCAGCGTCGGGAGCAGGAGCGGGGACCGAAGGAGATGCATTTGCGTCATTCCTTCTCTTCGAACGTCTTTCATTGTTGGCCATGGCAGCGGAGCTGGTGCACGGTGGGAAGAAAAAAGAAAAAAAAAACAAAAACAGGTTCCATAAATAAACACAGCAAAACAGAAACCAAAAAGAAAAAAAGAAAAAGAAAAAAAAGAAGAGAAGAAGAACCTGGACGGCGGTGGCAGGGTGGGTCGGTGGTGGGGGAGTGGTGGGTTCGGTGGCGGTGGTGCGGCTGTAGGGGACGGTGGTGGTTTTGGTGGTGGTGGTGGGTGAAGGAGGAAGAAGGAAGAGGGAGGGGCACGGTGGGGTGGTGGTGAGGGAGAGGGAGAGAAAACAGAGAGAGAGAGAGAGAGAGAGAGGGAAATAAAAAAAATGATCGGACGCAATGTTTAAAAAACGCGACAAATATCCGGATATTCCAATCCTGGTATCCGGATATGGGGTATCCGGATATGGGGACAGGATATTGGGATATATGATATCCGGATATTGCATTTCACGTATCCGGATATGTGATATCCGGATATTATGCACAAAGTATCCGGATATTGGATATCCGGATATACAATTTAACGTATCCGGATATTTCCCCTCAGAGGCTACATAAACCAGAAGAGTTTTACAGCAAGGTGGAGAGTATGAAAAGACACATCAAGGAGTTAAAGACACATAAGTTCACAAATATGATGGATCAATTAAACCGATTTCTCTTCTTAAATTGTAAAACACTTCCCTTGGAAGAGGTTTGGTAAAAATATCGGCTAGTTGTTTTGAAGATTCTACAAATTCTAAAACACAATCACCGTTTTGCACATGATCTCTAATAAAATGATGCCGAATATCAATATGTTTAGTTCTTGAGTGCATGATGGGATTTTTAGTGATGTTGATGGCACTAGTGTTGTCACATCTAATGGGGATGTGATCAAGATCAACCCCAAAGTCCTTTAGTTGTTGTTTCATCCATATGATTTGTGCACAACAACTGCCGGCCGCGACATATTCCGCTTCGGCCGTGGACAATGCTACACTATTTTGTTTCTTGCTATGCCAAGAAACTAATGAGCAACCAAGAAAGTGGCAAGTACCACTAGTGCTTTTCCTATCCAATTTGCAACCCGCAAAATCAGAATCGGAATAACCTACCAGTTCACATGATGAACCTTTAGGGTACCAGCGATAGGATATTGTGAAGTGCCTGCCAAGAATATCTC